>DF239507.1:72039-83901 GCA_000507305.1 Breviolum minutum Mf 1.05b.01
AGTTCGGCAGTTCGAGATCAGCTCAAGGGTGTGCAGCAGATTCAAGCCGCAGCGGGTGCCTTTGCTGCCATTCTGGAAGATGGATCCGTCGTTACCTGGGGTCATGCAGACTATGGTGGTGACAGTTTGGCAGTTCGAGATCAGCTCAAGGGCGTGCAGCAGGTTCAAGACACCGATGAGGTCTTTGCCAGGTTTGCTTAGTCCATTTGTTTTGGCCGAATTTTGCCGAATGGCAAGGCCTGAGCCTTCGGGCTGGTCCGTGGATAAACAAAAGTCAATCCTGGGACCTCTGAGGTCACAACAAGATTGGAACGTGACATCCTCTCACCGCCTGTTCATGAGCCGGTGCTACAATGAAATTCATGGCATACAAGATTTGGTCCGACTAGATTCGAGTGATGTTAGGTGGCAAATTACTCAGAGGCGCAGGGTGCTGGTTGCTGAAATATCAGGACATTTGGCTAGACCTGATTCGCGCGCCATTTTTTGAATTTTTTCCGGCCAAAATGCCCACCCAGAGAGCTACCCCCACAGGAACACGTGCATTAGTCATCATGATCATTCATGATCCATGTTTCGTCCCACAATCCCATAATTTTGCTTCAGTGTGTTGAAATGCTGGTTGTTGGTTCCTTTGGGGGAATCAATCTGAGCAAGCTATGACGACCTCACCCAAGGTCACTACAAGTGATGGTTCACTACAGGAAGCTTTCCCACAATGTGTATTAGTTCAGGCTGTTGGATTTCAAATGATTTCGGCATATTTTTCACTTAGTCCGAGGATAAAATGGGAAATCTCAAGAGTTTTTTCCAAGCTACTTCTTCCCACTCTCACCAGTCTCCAGTATCCACGTCTCATATCTTCACATTTGCCACCCACAAGATCACAAGTCACCATCGGGCCCGGGCATCTGATTCTCAGGATCCACTTGAGAGGTGTAGTCATTTCAGACTATTCCTATGAGCCATCGCATTACAGTTGCATTCGCACCTTGGGTGAATGGCTGGCTTCACAGGGAATTCCTGGCATCTATGGGGTAGATACCAGGCAGCGGAACCTGGGGTGGGTGGGAAGGGTTAAGGCATGGATTTCGGCTCGAACGTTTGATGAAGCTTTGCAGATCTCCATGAATATCTAGTGCCAAGTACAGTAGATGAAATTACTGTAAAGATTTGGTATGATTTGGTCGTAGTGTGATGGCGTTTGCTACTCCAAAGGATTCCAAAGGTATTTATATAGGACACCCTGGCGCTTCGCAACACCCCAAAAATGGGTTAGACTGTCCAACGAAATTGGGATTTACCCAAAGCTGCTTCAGAGGTTTCTGGTTACTGAAGGATGATTTTTAGCCCAAGGTGGATCCAAAATGATTTAGTGCAACAAACTGAAGGATGATCACCATTCATATTCATCATATTCATCATCATCATCATCATCATCATCATCATCATCATCATCATTCACCATCATCATCATCATCATCATCATCATCATCCATCATCATCATCATCATCATCATCATCATCATCATCATCATCATCATCATCATCATCATCATCATCATCATCATCATCNTCATTCATTCATTCATTCATTCATTCATTCATTCATTCATTCATTCATTCATTCATTCATTCATTCATTCATTCATTCATTCATTCATTCATTCATTCATTCATTCATTCATTCATTCATTCATTCATTCATTCATTCATTCATTCATTCATTCATTCATTCATTCATTCATTCATTCATTCATTCATTCATTCATTCAATCATCATCATCATCATCATCATATTCATTCATTCATTCATTCATTCATTCATTCATTCATTCATTCATTTATTCATTCATTCATTCATTCATTCATTCATTCATTCATTCATTCATTCATTCATTCATTCATTCATTCATTCTTTATTATTCATCATTCATTATTCATCATCCATCATTCATCATTCATCATTTGCCATTCATTGTTCATCATCATCATCATCATCAACATCATCATCAACATCATCATCATCAACATCATCATCATTATCATCATCATTGAGCATCAACATCATCATCATCATCATCTTCTTCTTCTTCTTCATCATCATCATCATCATTTCGCATCAGCATCAGCATCATCGCCATCATGATCATCATCATCATCATCATCATCATCATCATCATCATTTAGCATCAGCATCAGCATCAGCATCATCATCATCATCATCCATCATCATCATCATCATCATCATCATCATTTAGCATCAGCATCAGCATCAGCATCATCATCATCCATCATCATCCATCATCATCATCATCATCATCATCATCATTATCATCATCATCATCATCATTCATCATCATCATCATCATCCACCATTATCCTTTTTGACGAACACCAGGACTGTGACGAAGCTTATTCGCCAAAGTGGCTCCATGTTGGGCAAGTTGGTCGTACAAGGTTGCTTGCCCCAACGCAGGCAGCACCCTCTTCGCTGAGCAAGCAGAAAACTTGAAAGGCTAGTTACTAGTTCTGAGGGAAAAATGGATGATTTCCATGATATTTAATTTCTGTCTCAAGGGTTCATGTTTCTAGACTTAACTGCAACTTTTGTATCAACAATGCTGATGATGGGTCACTGCTGGCCAGCTTTGAAATACAACTGACCACTAGCAGTGTTCATTTAAACGACATGTTTGACTCAACGCCAAAGGGGCCAGTGTGGTAGAGAGATAAAGCATGATATGTTTTGACTTCGGTCACCAAGACATCATCAAGATACTTGAAAAACGTATAATGAATCATAGCGCGGTGGCATTTTTCCCTACTTTTTGATAAGAATTTCGTGAACTTACCTGATTCTGATGTTGTGCCATTGAGGAAGCAAGCCTTCCAATGAACTGCCCATGGACGATCCCAACTTGCGAAATCTCTCGGCAGAGGTGGGGGATCTAACCTATATATAGCTATTCCGAAAATGGAAAGGACTGTCTCCTCACCGGTTCTTTTAAGGGGTACCTGTTCATAAACAAGGGAAGCAACATATACTGACACATATACTGCACCAGTTTGACAACGGATAGTATCAGTTATATGCAGCGTTTGATTCATCCCAAAAAGGGTTGTGACAAAGATTGGGCAGATGTTGGGTACCTATTTCGAACAAAGAGTGAGAGTCACCCACTCCAATAGCCAGGGACTTAGCTTCACTGAAGTGTTACCACCCCTAGTTGGTAGGCTCCAAACCCATCTGCAGGTGTCCCGAAAAGAGAAGGATATCTTCAGCCCTGCGCAGCCCAATGAGAAGTTGAAGAGACAAGTGCACGTCTTGGCGGTGGATTGTGGCATCAAGAACAACATCATCAGGCACATCAGCGAAGTTTGGTGAGATCAAAACTCACAGCAGTATCGCAACAGTCAAAACATCACCCTAGTGTGAACATTGAAAGTTGAAGTTGGCAATCAACTTCCCATTAGTTTGTGTGTTGCCAATGGGCGCATGTGTGGTTATGTACGTCGTTTGAGTATATTTTACTTCACTGCAAGTGGTTGCGGGTGATATGTGTGACCATGGAAGGCTTCGTTGGCAAGGTGGTTTGTACTTGAAGTTCCTTTGAAAAGAGCAAGTCATGAATCAACAAGCCCCTTCCCAGTTGAACGATGAAATCACCCAGCCAAATTGGATACTATCCCGTATCCGAGGTTACAAAAGTCTCAGGTGATGCATGTCCCTGATTCCTGCCCAGTCTCCAAAATTCACAACTAAAATCAAAATCATTATCGCTGAGTTCAAAGTTTTGGGCTCAGCTAGTTGAGTTTCATTATCTTGGGGCTACCAGCCCAACCCAATTACCAGAAACAGGATGAGCATCAAGGGTGTTCTTTATCACTTTCAACACTTTCAATCTTTTGATGGACTGCATATCACTTTGATTTTCCACCATTTCCTAGCCGCAGTCATCCTTAGCCATTTGGTCTCTTTCAACCACAATAACCTTTAATTAACTTGAATAGTCAACCTCTAACAACACATTGGGTTGTCCCACACAAAATACTCGGTGGTGGTTTCAAATATTTTGTATTTTCACCCCTACCTGGGGAAAGATGAAACCATTTTGACGTTCATATTTTTCAAATGGGTTGGTTCAACCACCAACCAGTTAAAACCACCTTCAGGTATTTGGTGAATAAGTTGGGTCTTCGAGTGACCGTGGTGCCTTGGGATTATGATTTCACTCAAGATGACTTTGATGGACTTTTCCTCAGCAATGGACCGGGAGATCCAACACAATGTGCCAAGACAGTGGAACATGTGAAGTAACTCGGTTGTAGAGAAGGAGAGAATGAGACGACTCTGGATGATTGATGTTCATACATGAGCAAACATACCTGTGTATTTATAAATATTTGTATGCTATGTGTATTTTGAATATTTATTATGTATATATCATTTTGTGTAAACAGTTATCGTATATTTGTTTTAAATGTATACATGAAAAAGACTTTCCAAAAAGAACCAACACCGCCAAATTGGAGGGGTGAAAATTCTTATTCTATTTCATTCGCAATCATTGTTTGGATGAGTTAGGGTATTTTTCTTGAAACAGAATACCAATGGTGGCTAGTTATCAATTAGTCTTACTATGTCTTAAAAGCACCCCAGGCCCCAAAATTATGCAATCACCTCACCTTAGCAACAAAGTTGTCATGACTGCCACAAAGGTACATTATGAAGCATCGACCCACAACGCCCATCTTCGGCATTTGCCTTGGAAATCAGATCTTGGCGTTGGCGGCTGGGGCAAACACCTACAAGATGAAGTGCCTGGGGCGAGGGAAGATGACAATAGAGCTTGGTTGGGCGGGTTTGTAGTGTAGGTACATCGGAGTGATGTGAGTTTCTCTTAAACTTGGACAGATGTTCATACTGCATGGTATGTACTTTATGATGCACTCCAAAAAACATAAGACTACTTTGATAGATGCATTACATGTTCATATTTCAATGTCAAAATGTGTTGTTCTTTGAGTGCATAGATTTTGTAGGCATCTATTATTGGACCCCTCCAAGATCACATGATACCTCTGAACCCATCTTGGGTCTGAGGTTTGGCAATCGTGGCATGAACCAACCGGTGGTGGATTTGAGAACGCAGCGATGTTACATCACCTCTCAAAATCACGGCTTCGCAGTGGATCAGCGGACCCTACCGGACTGCTCGGGGTATTGGGGAAGGGAGGCATCACGGCATTGCCACAGAAAACAGGAAAGGATGGAAAGGATATGAAAGGATGATGTTGGGCACCTAAATATGCAAAAGGATGATGATGATGATGATGATGATGATGATGATGATGATGATGATGATGATGATGATGATTATCATGGTGTGGTCTTGGTTTTTGATTGAGCTCCTCTTTACATGGCATGCAGATACATGTTTAAAAACATACATATTACAAAAGCATACACACACACACACATGTATATATATATATATATACACACGTTTTCGTAGAAATTCCCACACCCAGAACGCACTGAAAAGTCTTCTCTCCAGGAAAGTTGGGTGCCTTTGATGGTGAACGCCAACGATGGCACTAATGAGGGCATCATCCATTCCTCCAAGCCATGGTTTTCCGTGCCTTTGGCGGCAAATCTTGTTGCCAGACACTGGAACTTGACAGTGGTGGAAGAGTAGGTAGCATGATTTGCTTTTGGCAGATGGTTGAGTTAAATGCAAGGTAAATGATTGCGATGGTTCTGCATGACGGTGATATGGTTGAGCCATACATATATAAATGTTGCGAGTTTTCAAGCCTCTCCTCCCTGCTATTTGCTAGGTGCAATTCCACCCAGAGGCCTTTGGGGTTTCAATGTTTCTTTTCGGTGCGTGTGGATGATTTGGAGGCGTTGTTAATGAAGAAATCCCTTCCATGTAAAAAGACAGGGGCAATATTAGCTCATACATGGAAGGTTTGGCCACTTTCCAGGACTTGTAGCCCAAATGGGAGACCATCTTCTTCCTTGGGAGTGGAGCAGTAGATGCTTTTGAGTGCGATGACGTGGTTGATGAGTAGGCACCCCAAATGTGTGCATCTACAAAGGCACCAGTACAACATTTATCATATGAAAGATCCACATGTCAAAGAAAAACCTTGCCCTGAAAAGGGGGGAAAACACCGCAGCAGAGACGACATGTCCAAAGAATAACTACGCGAAAAAGCCACCACCATGTCCAAGTGGCTAAGTCCAGGCTTGTGGAGGTCCAACTGATACCGACTTCCTCTTCAACTACTTCCTGCAATTCATCGCTGAACCCACTGCCAGCCCGGTCACCACGATGCCTTACTCGATCCCTAACAGCTATAGGAAGGCTCTGACGGGGATGACTGGGGCGGTGACGTTGGAGCCAGCTTGGTCGTTTCAAATGCATTACTATGCCCTTATACCCATGAAACTCTGGTTTCTTTGGGGGGTTATGTTTCATAGGTGAGTCATTACAGCACCTGGCAGAATCTTCCAAAAGATGAGTGACTTTTGGAAAATAACGTCACCATTGTGATGAGCATGGATGTTTGAAGGTAGACATAAAAAGACGCCAGGCGAATCAGAGGCATCACAGATGTGTAGCAGCATGTAGCAGCACATCAGCGGCGAAAATGACCGCATTCCAATGCTCATCCAACCCTATGTTCGATCATCCCTTTGATATTATAATTATAATTGATATTACATAATTATACAGCTGTCATTCTCGGACATGGAACTTGCGGAGAGCTCTCTTATTTATAAAAACATTGAACCTCAATTACATGAAAATGGATGAAAATGGCATGTCCTCCCAGCCTTGGTTAATATATGAACCATTTCACAAGCAGCATTGTCGTCAACAGTCAGCGACGGCGGCGATGTGATGTCCAGGTGTTGGTCCTTGGCTCGGGTGGTTTGACCATTGGTCAAGCTGGTGAGTTTGATTACTCAGGCAGTCAAGCCATCAAGGCCCTCAAGGAGGCGAGCTGGGCATAGGGCGAGCTGGGCAGCTGGGCATGGGAAAAATGGGAGTCCCATTTATTTTATATGGGGAAATGCATTCATTACTGTAAGTTTTAAATACATAGATGGGGTATGATTACAGTTGGACAAAATTCGGTGTAGGTAGAGGTTGTTTCCGTATTTGAAGCAGGAATCCATTGATTAGGCCTTGTTAAGGCCGTATCATCTTCGGGGATTGTGGCATTGGGGGGTACCCTACCGGCACAGCCACACGAGGCGGGTGTGATGTCCGTGTTGATCAATCCGAACATCGCCACGGTGCAAACCTCGGCAGGCGAAAATGGCAGGTTGAGATTCCTGTTGCGACAAGAATGATCCAAGGAAGGTCAACTTTTTTTCAATTATATATATATATATTCATCTATATAGAAATATGAAATGGTATCGTCATATATTATAGTGTTCATGCAAGAATAGGATATAGGTGAATTCTTTCCTTGCTTTCCGCAATATTTTGTACTGGTAGATATTATTTGTAACTCAAACAACTTGTGCTAGTTGGCATGGATCCTCCTTTTTTTTCTTTCATCAGGCATGGCGGACCGCGTTTACTTCTTACCAGTCACCCCAGAGTTCGTGGTGAAAGTCATCGAACGTGAAAAGCCGGATGGTATCTTTGCGGCCTTCGGTGGACAGACAGCATTGAACTGCGCCGTGAAGATGTGCCTTGTCACTGGTAGCTACTGTAGTTGAAGCGTAAAGGCATCAGCCATGTTATAGCTACTCAACAAAATTCCCAACAAATTCTGGGTACATGAAAAAATGTATGCAGCTGCAACTCCTGGAACACCCTTGGATGATTTGCATATCCATATCCCTCCCTGGGATTTGTGGCGATGTCACCCCTTGGTTTCTACGGTGGACTCCACCTCTGAGAGGCTTGTGATTTTTTAGCTGATTTCTCAAGTTCAACAATGATGCAAAAGGAATAGGTCCGGTATGGAAAGTCTGCAAGGTAACCTAAAATGGCTGGGCAATCCATGGATATCTCTTGTGTGAAACGAACAATAGGACCGCGGACCCAGATACAGTCTATGCAATTAAACATGGTTATATAGATTTATTATTTGCCAAGTGTTTGAAACAGATGTCTTTTTTAAACCACTTTTTGTGGGATACAATCCTTTCTTGATTGAATCCTTAGCATTTGTGAATCTTTGATGGATTGAAGACCTGCTCAATGTCTAGAGTCTAAACATCCAAAAGTTTAACTTTGAAATCTTCCTCTTTGGTTTATGGCTCCGAATGGCTCCCCTTTTCTCGAGACCATGGCAACGGACTTTGCCTTTGGGTGGCCGACTGGTGGTTTGAGGTACGAAGATGGCGTTTTCGAGAAGTACAACGTGAAGGTCTTAGGACATTTGACCTGAAACCATCCTGTTGCTTTAATGATCATCACGTGGGGAATAGTTGACACCCTAAAAATAGTGGGATAAACTACCAACCTCAACTAATGATAAGCAAGAAGGTCGGCCAACAGCAGCTGTTGTCACGTGTTTGGAAGCACTCTTGAACCAAAGTAGCCAGATTGGTTGCTTCTAAAAAGAGAGCATATTGGTTTTCATGGCTGAAGCACCCTAAGTCCATTGAAAGAAGTCTACAGAACATGGCCACCCAGAAGTAAACCAGCGCCAATTGAATCATCTACAATTTATATATTTGTTATTATTTGTTTATCATCACTGATCAATTTGCACCAAGGTTCTGAAGATGTTTTGTCAGGATTGCAGTCATATCAGAGTGCAGTATCTAATGCGTGGAACCCACAGAGGCCCCATGTTTGATCTCAAGATGTCCTCAGTTGAGATCTCGTTTTGCTGTGTCGTTTCAGGAACTCAAATTGATGCTATCATGAAGACAGAGGACCGAGACCTCTTCAGCAAGGTTCCGGAGACCTTGGTGCGAGACGTTGCGACGACAGATGTCAGCATGGTTATGGAAAGGTCCCTGTAGAGGATCTAAGGGGAGTATATGCACCGTGTATCTACCAGGGTATGAATAGATAGCCGCTGTGCAACTCCCTCGTAGTCGATGATGAGTCCAAAGGTACTTCCCGTTTGGTAGGATATCAATATCTCCATTTTTTCCGTGCAAGAAGGTAGATGGTTGCCTACTGCCAGCTTATGTCAAAATTTCTGCCATTTCCATTTTACCCCCAGGTGGTTGAAGCTTGCGGTGAGAAGATTGCCGAAAGCGCCTGTTGCGACTCTGTCAGTGATGCCGTGACGGCAGCAGAGCAGATTGGATATCCCGTGTTGGTGCGAGCAGCCTATGCCTTGGGTGGTTTGGGCAGCGGCACCTGGGCAGCATCATCTGAAAGGTGATGGGGTTGGGTTGATGAGTTTCTTTTTTTGGAAGGAGGGTGTAGTTTGTGTGACTATTCATAGGGCAATTTGACAAGAGTGTATCTAATACATGTGTATATATATATATATATAATAGTATATATTTGTTTCTTTGTTTTTTGCGGGGAAGAGATGATAATTCTAAGACTTTGGTTTCTGAGAAAAATGGAGCTCAAATAGACATTGTTTTGCAGCCAAAGTCTCAAAATGGATCAAAATGGATCTTTGACCGGAAAGAGGACACTTCATGAAAAGACCGTTAAATTTCAGACAAATATAGGTGTGTCCAACCTACATGAAGGGACCAAAGTTATCTTCAAATGTTTCCAAATGTTTGGTACCTCGAAATGTACCATGTACTCACCTCAAAATGTGAAAAATGATCAACTTTACCCAACACAAATAGAAGTTCACTGATGAGCACCCGCAGGATCCTGGAAGTGTTAGGAGTGTCTGGAGTTTCCCACTTTCGAAAGTGGTGATGTGCCCAAGTTCCCTCAAGGTTTCACTAATGCAGTAATGAAGTCCTTTTGAAATCATCAATGTTGTGTGCTTCATCTCAGTCTTCGAGGGTATAGTAGAAAGAGTGATCCTCGGAGAAGCGAGGTTAAAGGGGAAAGCGTCGAAGCTGATGATGCAGACTCCAAAATTTCTGTGCTAAGGATTTGCTGACAACGAGGAGGAGTTAAGGAGATAGGGATCCACATTGAGGGGGGGATGCTCACTGGAAGGTGCTGCAGATCGAACTAGCCGCTAAGTATGGATATTCCGAAAGCAGAGGGGAATGGGATGATGTATTTCCCTACCAAATGGCGAGCTAAAAAACCTCAGAACATCAAACATCGCAGGGTAGGCAGATGGCAATCATTTTCAAAAACCAAGGTAGGTTTTTGTATCGCATGGAGCTGAGCTAGCTTGACTAAGATATATACTCTTTTGGCACCCGGGACCACCACACAAGCCATTTTGAAGCCGCACATCTTTTTTCGGGGTGAAAAACCTCTACTTTTCAACCATCGCCAGGAAGTTGGTGAACGTGGCCTTGGTGAACAGTCCACAAGTGATTGTGGACAAATCCCTGTACCTTGGCCCCATATCTTCCGAACCTAAGAGTGGTCCTATGCCAGGTTCTATCCACGTCTTTGTATCAGGGTTTTGCTATATTTACGGGGTTTTAAACATCATCTCTGGGGGGCTTAAAATGATGATAATGCACCTGTTTTTGTAAAGTTTAAGGGGTGGCATATAGCAAAACCCCCGTTGTATTGCTGGGAAATTTTCCCATTGTCCCGCCTCAGGAAAGGTTGGAAAGAGCTGGAATACGAGGTGGTACGTGACAAGAACGACAATTGCATCACGGTCTGTAACATGGAGAATTTTGATCCTATGGGCATCCACACAGGTGAGTCCATTGTCATTGCACCTTCGCAAACTTTGACCAATTCTGAATACTACCGCTTCTTGGTTCCAAAGTTGTTGTGATGCGGGATTACATGAAAGTAGCTATATGTGAAACTTGAATACGATCTTTAAATATCTTTTCCCTTGTTTCTTTGTTGAGAATTTTGGAAGGTAAAGGAACTGATGTCAGTCCCAAATCTTCATTAGTAAATGTGTTTTGATGGCCCATCAAGTTCCATGATGAATGATGAGTTAAAGCCGAATTTCAAACGAGCGATCCTGCTAAGGCAGCTAAGGCAGCTGTCCGGTTTGTCTGGGTTTTCAGAACTTGCCCATTTCTGATAGCCATGTTTGGTGTCTCAACCTAGAACTGATGTAGTAATCCATAGTAATCCTGAATTTCATGATGATGTCATGATTCTTTCAGTCCCGCTCCTACCTTTGATAGTGAAACTACGTACTGTTAGCTGTTATAAGTACTTATATAAAAGTCCTGGATGTGAAAAGGAATTCAAATCCCTGGCTGTGCTTGAAAAACAAACTTCCAGGTTTGAGACAATGCGCTCTCAAGATCATTCGGCACTTGGGAATCGTGGGCGAGTGCCCTAAAGCATGTTTGCAACCCTTGGAGAAGTTGGTCGGCAATCATAGCCTCAAACCTTGGAGTTTCAGCATCTACTATCATTATCGTTAGGATAGCAAGAATATATACTGTACTGCTTACTGTAGGTATTATGTGCTTTGAAAGGCACTTCTGAAGCTAACTCCTGCGAACAGCTGGCTTGGCACCCCTTTTCCTGAAAGATAGTGTAGTAGTAGTAGTAGTAGTAGTAGTAGTAGTAGTAGTAGTAGTAGTAGTTGTTGTTGTTGTTGTTGTTGTTGTTGTGGTGGTGGTGGTGGTGGTGGTGGTGGTGGTGGTGGTGGTGGTGGTCGGGGTGGCGGCGGTGGTGATGGTTGGTTTTGTTGCTGATGCTCTTTTCATACACAACAAAAACCATATGTAGCCACATGGCTGTTTGGTGGTTGCAACTCACCCTCACCACCACCACCACCACCACC
>DF239507.1:83956-194375 GCA_000507305.1 Breviolum minutum Mf 1.05b.01
CCACCACCACCACCACCACCACAGCAACGACAAGAAGAACCACAACAACAACGACAGCGACAGTGACAAACAACAGAAGCAGAAACATCGAAGACAAACCTGCACAAACAGAAACATACAGAAACAACCGAAGCAAAACAACATCTTGATGAGCTGTGGCGAAGCTTCATCTTCTTCGCTTTAAGATTCCTAAATCAGCCAGGTGCAACATCCAATATGCCGTGGATCCCATGAGTTCGGAATTTCGTATCATTGAGGTGAATGCCAGGCATCTTGCAGGGAGGATGGTTTTTCTTGGAGCCTTTTTTTTGGTAGAAATCTGGTGATTTTTAAAGGTCAACTCCCAGCAATATCCTTGGAAGAAATGCAGGCTCCCAAGTAGAGTGTTGCAAAGAAACTTCCGGGGAAGAGCAGGTCCACCTTCAAGGGCGAGTGAATCGGCTTGGTGAATCACTGACCTTAACCACAAACCAACCATCGATTGAACATGTCAAGTCTGGAAACATCTGGCAGTTTGGGATGAAGATTCAAAGGCAATAGCAATCTTAGGGGAGATTTTCCGAAGTTTTTCCAGGAACCCAGTCAATGAGATATTATATATATATATTATATATACCTTAGTTATTTTTTTTAAAAGCCAGGTCATTTATCATTCATCATTTGGATATTTGAGCAGCTATGTAAAATATGATAAGCTTATGATATCACCTAGTATGGAAAGACTGTTCCACCTTCTGAAGTCTATTCTTCTTGCACAGGTTCATAACTACTGGAACTTGTTGCACACATACCGAACCACAATGCCTCCATATATACCCTCCCTAAAACTGAGATAGCACCTGAAAATACGCCTTGCCCCAAAGGAAAGCACTCTTCCAACCATCCATTTTAAGATGCTATGTTAGTTTCAGTGAGGGGAAACCTTCTAACTTCATTCTTTCCTACATCTTCAAGACCCGCCAGCCACTCGCGAAGGTTGTCGAGAAGTAGTGCTTTGGCCTCTAAAGCTACTGGATATCCATTGGCTTATGTGGCTGCCAAGCTGGCCTTGGGACATGATCTGGTGCAGTTGAGGACAGGAAACATGTGGTGTGGATCAAAGGTAGTATTTATATGCTTTTGACTTGGGAAAGTGTGTTTTTTCAAATTTGAGTTGTTGCATGTTCTTTTTGCAGTACATACAAGTTCTTGCATGGAACTTGCTTGCATGTTGTTCTTTTTTTTGCATGTGTTTCCATCTCAACACCAAAGGAAACAAGTATAGTATAAGTATGTGAACACAAACAAATACAAAGTATTACTGACGATCATGAAATTTGGCTCTGGCGGAGCCCGGGACCCCTCCGCAGGGATTTGTTCAAGCAACCGCGGCCATTCCCGCAGGAACAGTGTCACACGATGCACCACTGCATGCTTCGAACCCTCCTTGGACTACTGTGTCGCCAAGGTGAGGTCATTTTCAAACAACAAGAATGGAGCCTAAACTAAACAAGAACCCCACCAATGTCAGAGAGGATGTTATGACCTCACCCCATAAATGGTTGTTTATGTCATACATGATGTCATGACCTCACCCATAAATGGTTGTTTAGTACGTAGGGTGCGCTCCCTTGTAGCTTTGTTTGAAGGATCTACACCTTTCAGGTTTTTCGTGAATCTAAGAGGCCAAAAGAAGTCCAGAGGACTTGACTTGATTCTTTGGATTTGGAACCACCTCCACGGCAGGGAAACTGTATCTTCAAATGGTTGGTTTTCCATGGTTATGTTAGTTTTCATGGCTATTTACTGTACCCCTCCCGAAAACTAAACATGGCAATGGGAAAGTCACCAATTTTTTTGGGTAGAAAAATATATCTTGAAATGGTTGGTTTTCCATGGCTTATAACGGATGGTTGTTGACCTCCTCAGGTTCCACGCTGGGATCTTCAGAAATTCTCCACCGTAGATTGTCGCATCGGTTCCTTGGTGATGTTGGGGCAAAAGGGGTGTCCTGAAATCATCTAGCAGAATACAGGGAATATGTGAATATGAGCACCTAAACATAGGAAAAATGATCCTGATGTCAATGTATTTTTTGCACCCTAAGAAGCGGTGATCGGGCGGAAAAATTGGTTTCCCGCTGGTTTGCGATTTGAAGTTAAAAAGAGTTGTAAAACATTGATATTCGTTGACCTGGAAGTATTTACAGAGGTGGGAAACGTGCAAGTTTTCGGCAAACGCACGATATGGTTTTGAAATGAGAAGTTCTTCCAAAACAACTTTCAACACGACGATGATCATCATTATCCATTCTCTTCCCCCCCAGGTTCTGCCATGCAAAGTGTTGGAGAAGTCATGGCCATTGGACGCACTTTTGAGGTGGGCCTGATCCGAAAGAGTTTTCTGCGATCAATCAATCCGGGGCATTTTCCTTCTAAGATTCGCATCAATTTGACCCAACAAAAGACTGAAAAGAGGCTGGGTCTTGATAGGTTACTTGAGTTTGTTATATGATTTGAGCCCGCAAAAAATTAACCAAATCCTGTCAGGTTGGTGAAAGATCATCACTTGCCTAAGAAGTAGAAGCATTTGACCATTTTGAATGTGGATGAAAGGTCGCAAAATTGACGAAGCATGGCTATTGCATGGTAACGAAAGTGTCCTCACACATTACCAGATTCAGATATGAATTGGCATTGGGCAGAATTGGGATGTATCATGAACTTGAGTCAACACTGGGTAAGTGTGCTCTATATATATATCTCTATATATCTCTATATATTATAGAGATAAGCTATACACAATCCCATGTTCAATGGAACCATGGAGTGTATGAGTGGCCTACTGCATTATGTACTGAGTTCCTGACCTTATCCGAGCATCACTTTCTGTCCAGGAGACCATTCAAAAAGCCTTGCGGATGGTGGATGAAAGTAGTCTTGGTTTTGATCCGATCCGTTACTTGCTTCCAACAAGTGTGGAACACAACCCCCATGTGCAAAACTCTGGTTAAGATATAAGGAAAAGAAATCCTGTAGAAAAACTGCTTTGGGGTGGTTCAGGGAGATGTGTGGGTTTCCACTGAAATTTCAGGGTTTTGGTGTTTTTCGGTGGAAGAGTTCTGATGGACCAAGACCCCGATGAAACGAACAAATTTGGTGGACTTTTCCAGCCAGCTATGCCATCCCAGAGGTGCTGCAAAGTTTATGAATGAACCCGCTTGCAGGTAGTGGGAATCAACCAGACATGAGTACAAAAGGTAAACGTTAACCAGCAATTCTTGGTTTTTTAACAAACAACATATTCCAACCCCAAACACCTGAAAAGTTTGTTGCCTGTATCGCCACAGCGTTTCCATTTGAAATATTGGGATGCCCTCTTGGCGGGTGCAAACTCTTAGTTTCAAGGAATGTAACTATGTCGGCTCGATCCTTCTACAATCATTTTGCACATTGTATGTCACCCTTCAAATCTGCAAAAAACAGTGAATCTCCATGAAACTTAATTATGTTTTATCATGTTGTAAGTTTTAATCATCACATTGTTTGGTAACTAAACTTCAAAATACAAATCCCCTAAACCCCCGGATATTGTCGTTGCTTTGTCCATGTCCCTTCCATGATCCTCCCCTTCTCAAAACTCCGACCTGTGAAGGCTTTGACCTGGAATTGAACCGACGCAATGTATCCAACACGGGGGCGAGCTTGGAGGCGGAATTGAAGAAGGCCAACCAACGGGCGAAACGGTGCAACGATGCGACGCGGCTTTGTTTTTGGGGTCAAACCCTCCCCCAGGAAAATGGAAAGGAATTGTTATGCACCTGAAAAGGGACTTTTAAAAGGAAACACGGCTAGTCTTCTAAGCATTATGTTTTTAAAAGTGTATTCCAAATATGACCTTTGGAACCTTTCTCGGTTTCTGTATCTTTGATTCAATTATTTTCAATCTAGGGCGGGTCTACTTGCAAAACACTTACGCTTCAAAGTAAAGTGGTACCTGGTACCCTCCCTGAAAATAACATAGTGCCTGAAATCAATGGTTTGCATTTTGGGATGGCATAATTTTTACAGAGGCCAGGAAAAGGTAGCGGTTTAGCAACTGAAAGGATTCAACAAATCAATATATATATATATACTATATACAGTAAAAGAAGCATGAAAATTACAGAAACTAAAGACAACGTGGACCATTTTCAACCTTTGTGAATTTCTTTTGTCCTTTGTCATTTATATACCCCGGAGCGTAGACTGTTCCCCACATTCTGTCTCCCCAAACCGGTGAAAAAACGTAGGAGCTGGCTAACCCTACTCCGGTACGTGTGTGGGCCATTGCCAAGGCGGAGAAACTGCTTGAAAGTCATGAAATTTCATCCATGCAATGGATGACTGGGTGGTGGTTTCAACTAGTTTGTTATTTTCATCCCGAAACTTGAGGAAGATGAACCCATTTTGACGAGCATATTCTTCAAAGGGGTTGGTTCAACCACCAACTAGATGATCTAGATGATGGATGTTGCATGGGGAGATGTTTTTGACGCCAGTCGTGTGGATATAGGTAGTATCGGATGCATGTGTTGTATCAACAGTTATGTCACCGTGTAGTTGGAGCACGACCCCTTTCCGGCCGTGGCACGAAGTGCACTTTTTGTCGTTTCTGTCTGGGGTGGGGTGGGGTGGGGATGTTACCGTTCCTTGAACTTGCACACATGGTCGATGCTACGTCTTCTGTGGGGTTTGGGGTGGCTTGGGGATGCTACCGTTCCTGGAACTTGCACACATGGTTGATGCTACGTCTTCTGTGGGGTTTGGGGTGGGTTGGGGATGTTACCGTTTCTTCAACTTGCACACATGCTCGATGCTACGTCATCTGTGGGTTTGGGGTGGGGTGGGGTGGGGATGTTACCGTTCCTTGAACTTGCACACATGCTCGTTGATGAAGTCTTTGGCCAGGAAAAAACGGTTGCAGTTTGCAGAGACGAAGTAGTTTCCCGGGTATTTGAAACACAGAATTTTCATGTTGTTTGAAGAAAGTATTGTTTTTTTCCAGCTAATCCTGGGCATGGCTGATGCAAATCAACCACGGCCAAATAAGGGTCGGGAACCATGTAGTTTTGCTTCCTGAGTGTTATGAATTAGATAATTGGGAAGGTTTTTTTTGATAGTAAACTGTCCAGAAAGTTGCATCACGATCCTTTAGAGATTTTATTCAGCTCATCCCCTCCTCCCCCCAAAATAGAAAACACACATCAATACGCTCACCATCAACTACCACCAACCTTACCAACCAAAGATATAACCACCAACCTTACCATCCAAGGAACTCTGTTTTCCACCCAAAAAAATAGAAGAACTGAACGGTTTCCCTCAACATTTAAGGTCAACTTGTACAGCTGTTCCCTTGGTTTGGATGAGGAAATGCTATAGGGCATGTTTCATGCTGTTGCATCCTTTGCACATGTTCACCTCATTTTGACATCATTTTGTATCCTTGTTCTTACCTTTTCTTTTGTACCGATTTTTTTTCTCCAACATCCAGCTGTTTCCACCACGGTTTTTGCCCCGTACATCCAGGCCTTTGAGCAGGGTATGGGTGTGGAGGAAATGCACCGCCTGACTCGAAGCTTGGATTGGAGATCAGCTTCCCTGAGGGGTAGAGAGATTAAACACTTCCCAAAAGGAATGAAGGCAAAGAAAACTGAATTGGATATAATGTCAACCCCGGATTAATAAACCCCTATAGTGATTATTAAGGGAGGTACACCCAAAATTGATAAATCCCCTTTAAAATGGGACCCCCCCAATTAAACAACCATGGGGTTTATTAATCCAGGGTAAACATTAATTAATTATGAATTCTGATGAATCCAGAGTAGTGATCCATTTATTCATTGTCGATTTATGAGGGTGAAATCATGCATTCTATAGGTAACCAGTGAATCATCATGCAACATGCCATTAACAGTTTGGTGAGCAATTTCAGTGCTAAAATTGATGATTGAAAATCATAGGTTTGTTAGCCTGGAGTGAAGGAAGCAATACATTACTTTGTATTCTTTGAGTTGATTGGTGCTATTACTTGAGTTGGAGGGTCAAGCCGTGAAGAGACTCAAAGCTCTGCGCCGAAGTTTCCTGGAACTCTACTGACACCTTCATCATGGGGTGGGGAAAGGGAAAAGGCTATTGGCATCATCATCACCATGGTCATGGAATTGCAAAGGCAGTGACAGAAGCTGCTGTTATTGGTGGTGCAGCCTTGGCTGGTGCTGCTGTTGCTACAGCTGTCACAGCCCCACGACAACCACCACCCAGAAAGGAAGTGGTAGTAGTGCCTGCTACAGTAACTCCATCTGTTGCAAAGGCTCCAGTTGTGGTTGTTGAGAAGGGCAAGGGTAAAGGATGGTGGAAAGGAAAAGGCAAAGGCAAAGTCACTGAAGTTATTGAAGTTCCTCCTCTTGGAATTTCAGCTGTGGGTGTTCCAGCCAATGGCCTCGGCAAACATGAAGGAGTGCAATTCTTTGCGATTGATGTGGTTCCGGAAAAAGGTGCCTCCTATCGCGTAGAAAAACGATACAATGACTTCGACGCCTTGAAGGACACCCTGCATCGCATCGCGCCAGGGTCAAGAATTGATGGGGATTTTCCACCGAAGCATCTTTTCAGCTGTGAGGGACCGAAACTTGAAGATCGACGTCATGGATTGGAAAGGTGGCTGAATCGAGTGTTGAACGATCCCAACAGCCGAACTCTGTGGTGCTTGAAGCTTCGTCAATTTCTTCAAGTGGATGGTATCCATACATTGCCTTCCACCCCGATACCAGAAGCCTCTGCACCCATGGAGCCGGAAGGACAAGTCCTTCAAATCGTGGTCCCAGCTGGTGTCAGCAGTGGACAAGCCTTGTCCGTAACTGTACCTGAAGGACCTCAAGTTACCTTCACCGTTCCTCCAGGAGTTCAAGCTGGCTCACAGTTGGAGTTGTGGTATGATCCTACCACTGGCAGCGTTAGTCCTTTGGTCTAAGCATGCCAAGCTGAAGAGTCAGCTACATACGTGTGATGTGAGTGTAGTGCTTCTGAAAGGTTCCTCTTTTAAACGTGGGTTCCAACACCTCAAACGAAAAACTTGAAGCTTTTTGCTCAGGAATTCAGACCACTGTTGTTGGACAGTGGGATGATGGAGTGTAGCTTTGTGGCTTTCCGAGAAAGCCACCAATATTTATTTTTGCAATTAGCCTCATTTTGCTCTTTGCACTGTTTGCGCAACACAGCTTCAGATAGAGAGTTGCAGCGAAGAAAAAAATATTTGAGTTGGAGGGTCCATCTATATACACGAATAAACAAGGATAAGTTGATCTGATCCAGTTTTGGATTGTGTCAGCATTATCCAACGTGGCTTAAAGGACTTCCAGGTTTGGAATCGCCAAACTTCAATGTGCCGGCTTAAAGGGTACGCGGGCGGTTTGGTGCTTAAGGGATGTATGATATGTCCCCCCTGAAACTACTGGTAGCAGCTTGGAAAAATGAAGGATTTTGAATCTCAAGATGAATCACGATGATGAGTTTCTGTTGGGGAAGGCTTATCCTTGTAGGTGCCGGCTGAGAAAATATTGGGAATATGTATCCGCCATTGGTCATGTGGCGACCCCAACCAGCCTTTCTACAACATCGATCATCATGTTAGTTCTCCCGCCATCTCCGCAAGAACTCCGTGGTTCCCCAAGGCATTGACAAATGGTTCTTGTGCAAACTGCATGGCTTGCACATGATCAAAAGCACCATGAGGCGTGACGAAAAATCGCTGAAGTTTGCCGGTTCGAAAGCAAGAAGCGGTTGGAGACGGAACAAAACAGATAGTGAGTTAAAAATGAATTGAGCATTACAAATCATGTAAAACGGATATAGTGAATTCATTTGTTGAATTATTTGCATTATTATAATCACAGCTCTTGCTTGGCAATGAAACAATCTTTCCTGTTGTGGGGAGGTTGGGTGGGAACCGTCCCCCGTCATCCACAGGTCCTTGGATTTCTACGAGTTGCGTCGTAATCCCATGCTGCTGAAAGAGGCCAACCTAGACTTCGGTCACAAAGGGCGGATGGGTGGATGAAAATATCCACAATCTACAAAGAACTCTGGAGCAAATGAAGATATGTACTCCCATTTGTGGAACTTAGTGCGTCGTTGTGGAATCGGCGTTTTAGGTGCAGGGCAGTTTCTTTGCAATAGGTGTAAAAAAATAAAGAACCCTAAGCTATTGGTGTATCAACTGACTTTGAGGCTTCAGATATGTTTTTTGCCTTTCGGGCCCTTCTTTACCATGGATCTGAACCAAGTGGTCAACAGATCGCTGCAAGGCCAAGACCCGTGGATTTTCAGATCGACAGATCGCACAGCTGGTCTCCGCACCCGTTCCATGCCAGTGGAATTTATTGAAAAGATTCGGCACCAACTGGGATGATGGGCATTGTATCTCAGCAAATTCAATTTTTCATACAGTTGAGGTGTTGCAGGATTCCTTACTTCCAATCATTCCCCGAGTTCCCTGTATTCAACTTCATGAGAGTGACAAGAGCGTCACAACTAGTTTATTTGGGGAAGTCTACTTTTTACATCCAAGACATAGATGGGAACAAATATCACCCTCCCCCAAACTAGTACATTTCCCTAAATATGATGATACCGTGAATACTTGGTATGCTTAAAGCACTTGGTACGGTTAAAGCATCCCTTCGTGTTGTTAAAGGACTGCAATTGATGGAAGTTCAACCACTATTGCCACCGTTGCAAGATTTTGTCCAGCAACAGTAGCAACTCAAAAACTGATGGGAAGACCAATTGCTTTTTGGGATGTCTTCCAGAGCAGGCAGTAGCCGTCAGCTTCAGAGGGAGTGTAGTTTCTTCAAACAACAACCGCCTGCAACAGGTTTTGTTGTGAGGAATGTTTTTCGATGTATATGTATATATATTTATATTTACATATCCAGATGATTCCATATACACTTTTCAGTTATCGCTTCTGTTTGTTGTTCTGAAAACCCCTGATCTAGTTACTTTATCATTGCAGAAAATCTCCCAAAACCCGCGAAGGAGAGAAGCCTGGAAAGCCCAAACTCTGACTTCAACCATTCCGGTTGACGAGGGTTGTGAGAATGTTAAGATCATACCCCAAAAACAAAGGAAAGTCTGGGTTTGATTCCCTCGTAGACTTTCTGGATAATGTAAACACACACATACATATTATATAAATGTAGTATTATATACATATGTTCAGATTATGAAGACACACGCTATATTCATATAGCAAATTCCTTGATACTACGACACTAAGACACCTTTCCAACATTTTGTTTGTGTAGTTGCCACCAAACCAACCCAGCTTATCCCTTTACCATAAGGACAAGGTTTTGGATGCAGAATTATCGCCCGCCGTTTTGCCCGTGGATCATGGATCTCAACGCTACTGCGGTGGTCCGGTCACAGAAGCGCACATCCGCCACATGCGAAAGAAGGCGGATAGAGGGGACACCCATGTGCCCACAGGTTTTCCCTTCGATTTTTTAATTAATCTTTCAGGCTGTTAATACAAGTCAATTCAAGTCACATTGAATGCCACCTTGGTGGTTTCAAACAGGGTTTATTTTCAACGGATAGAAACATGGACCCTCTCAGCCTCTCAAAGAAATCGAAATTTTGTTTTGGAACTACTATTGGTGTTGTTTGTCAGCATTTCGCTTGCTGTTTTTTTCTGTGGGCTTCAACAGCTATGCACATGGGGCTGTTCAGGTCTTGTGAGTTGCAAACAGGGATATGCGAGAGAGAGAGAGTGACCCCAACCCTTTGGATATGGATAATGCTTCATACTGCTTACCATCCAGTCAGCAAAATCAACAAAGACCAAACATCCGCCATTTGCAATTTGCCAATCAACTTATATCTATGGTGGTGCCTATGAAATACATGTATGTCCTGATTCTCTGCAATGGTCCGGTTACCCTTTAAGTTTTTGGTGCTCCAAATAACTAAAACCAGTAGTTGGGGCCACAAAGCCCACAAGACTCTCATCAGGAAAGTGGCAGATTTGTACCTATCTTGGTTTCAAGCAGAATTTGGTTTTCTATAACTGATTTTGGCGAGATCATCCAATTTGATGAAAAGTCTTCAATTGGGTTGAAGCCCTTTGCTGTGGCCTATGTTGCTCCCAACGAGAACTTTGAAAAAAAGATCAAAAAAGGCGGGCATTGTCCCAGTGGTCAAGCAGATCGATACTTTAGCAGCGGAATATCCGGCAGAGACCAACTACCTGTGTCTTGGACAGTAAAAAATGAAGTGTGATGTCGAGGTCTATGTTTAAAGGTTGCAACAGTACTTTCAAGTATAATGTACCTCTAAGTCGTACATAGGTAACCATCGTAAGAACCGTGTGTAGAGCTAAATGGCATATTTGCTTTCTCGGGCCTCGGGTAGTTTTGAAAAGGGGATGCTTTTGGTGGAAAGAAGGGTGCAGACATGACTTGGGGTCTGATAGTGTGATTTAGGAGTTGCTGGAACAACATTTGAGAGCAGACTTGCAGGAGTTTTCCCATCCCGGTTTTCAAAAAAAAACAACAAGTGCATTGATTTCCTTCATCAACCATGAGCATTTGCCCCCTCTCGCCTTCATGTTAACCACCAAAGGTCACAACATTTCCAAGGTACCTGACCTACAGCGGTGATGAGCACGATGTCGACCTGGCAGGCAGTGAGAAGCAGTGCTCAGAAGTGATGATGACAGTAGCTTGGTAGAACGATGGCTCCAAAAATGGTCGTCGCTTTTTGTTGTTGGTGTAGGAAAAATAGAGGTGGAATGTGCGCCCTGGGGATTATGGTTGAATTTCTTGCCCGGTGATTGCTACATTATATCCTTTGAAATACTCCTTTTTTTAACTTTTTTCAAGTAGTTTTGGCTACTTGTAGTTTAAGGAGACTCAGGGCTTGACCCTTTCTGTCTAGTGTTGACACCCAAACCAATTGAGGGGAGTGAAGATCCCTGAAGTGCAACATGGCTTAGAATCAGAAGGGCAAACCATGGCAGACCATGTTTTGCGATTTACAAATCATCCACTTTTCTGGCAAAAAGGATCTTCATAGTTTTCGGACGGATCTAACAAAGAGCGTCAACGGCTAGTCAGTGGGTGGTGGCTGAATCCAAATATTGTTTGTATTCATTTCTGGCTACTGTCAATGGATAAAATTGCATCCACCAATTGACACATGGTAACATATAATATCCCCTGAATTGACAAGATAATATTGACCCATGTTTTTTTAGCATCTCAACTTTCTAGTGAACAGGATTTTCTTCATCAACAGCATTTCTCTTGACGCTAAGGATTTGACTTCTGCTATTCCAGAGCCCTTGACGCTGCACGGCGTGGTCCCTGCCGCCGAGAGTGCCTTGGATTCGCGGTGGGAATCACAGGACTCTACGGTAAAATGGTTACGTTAAGGTGGCCATTCTCGAGGTCAGCCAAGCTCTATAGGAGGCGTTTTTTCATCATCTACTTTTTGACATGTGGCCATGGTTGTCACACTTTCAGGTTGTTTAGCGCCTCCTCGCTAGGAAACTGACAACATTTGGGAAGAGGTTTTATTGAATCATGATCCCCATCTTTGCCTAAGGTTCCCCCGATGTTCCCTTCAGAAGTCCACACTACAGGAATGTTGGTATGACTCCGGGTGACAGTGTTTTCCATAGGTTGCCATTTGGTTTTGGCTGAATGCTTCCGACCTCCCAGGCTCGCAGCTCTTCAAGGAAACAGTGAAGGGAGAGGATCCAGCATCTCTTTATGTGAAAAAAAACGCCTGGGGCATGGGGGAAGAGGGGAAAGGTAGGGGAAGGTGGCGGAACAAGGGGGGAAGGTAGGAAGTTACTGGAAGGAAAAGGGTCGATATATTTGATAGTTGCAGGGCGCTTTTGGGGTGTTGTGTGTGTGATGATGAGGGTTTAATCATTGTCCGATCTTCTCGTATTTTGCACTTGTTGGACCTTTTATTTGTTTTATCAATCACCCACAAAAGGATGGAATTGGATTTTCAAGCAGAACACGACCAACAGGAATGCAGGCTTTGATTTCAAATAGTTTTAGTTTAAAGCCTCAAGTTCTGATTCATTCCAGGACCAATAAACTCCATCATCAACATCACTGGTCATCGTTAACAGGCTCAGCTTCAACGCAGCTTCCCAAGGAATCTCGCATCATTGTTTTGGGCTGCGGTCCATATCGTATCGGCAGCAGCGTGGAATTCGACTGGTGCAGCGTCTCATGTGTAAGGACCTTGAGAACAGTCGGACACAAGGCCATTGTGATCAACTGCAACTTTTCTGCAAAATTGACACCAGTAACCTGTTAAGCTGATGGCCAGCAGTTTATAGCCACTCCTACCACCTAGCCACCTAGCAGATCATTTAATACAGAAATATATATCTATATACTTGGGGGTTGGAGTTGTGCTGTTCTATGTTTTTTTGGTGATGGTGCTTAGATGCAGATGCCAAAGACAGAGTCTGGGGTTGATAGTTTTGGTTGAACACATTTGAACATTATATGCTACAATTCTACATGATAGGTATGTCCAACCTGGGTCATTTTTTTGAAGCCATGAAGCCTGGTTGGAATTATCGTTACCTCGCAGCGAATGCTATAGATACAGCTGTTGTTCCGAAGCTTGTTGAAAATGGTTTCATCCCGGTTCATGTCCAACTTGAAAGCGTTCAAACATGCTTCGTGTTCAACTCTTTTCTTTGGGGTATGGCAGTTGAGATTGTCAAGCAGGTTCATACAAGAGATAGAGAGGGGGGGACAGTGAACAGAGATTGAGATTTATGATGAAATCACACCCATACACCGTTAAATGTATCAGATATAAACATATCTTCTCATATAGTATCTGATATATGTACGGACTCCGACTCCCACCCGAAAGTCCACAGCGCCGATTGTTTCGCGTAAGAATCTTAGCTTCCAACCATTCCAGGCAACCCTGAGACCGTATCGACGGATTTCGACGAATCGGACCGTTTGTACTTCGAGGAGTTGAGTCATGATGCTTGGTTCTTCCTAGAGGGAGTATGGGGGGAAGGAAGTTTGGGACCATTTTCATTTTTGGTGGTCAAAATCCCAAATCAGAAATTGTTCATAATTTATGTGCGTGGCTGGAAACCAATCTGGATTTGGGAGTCCCTAATTACTATAATTTGAGACACATGCATATTCATTTTCCGGACATTTGGAGAATACCTTGAACGGTGATGTCACGAGCCGTGCTGTGCTCCAAAGATATTGTTTTAGATTTCTTCACGGAAGGATAGATGGGAGACTTGCGTGATTTGACGATGCTGACCTGATGTGGTTGCTGCCAAAAAATTAGCATCTATTGGCAAGGGACTAGCCGACTAGCCTGCTTTCAGAGCTGAAACAGGGTGCCACCGGCTGGGTCTGGGGTACTTTCTATTGACCCATTCCTTGCAAGGAAAGGGTCATGGACATCAGCGAGTTGGAAAATCCTCGTGGTGTGGTGATCTCTGTGGGAGGTCAAACGCCTAACAACTTGGCTTTGGGCTTGCACAGGCGAACAAGGGTTGATGGTGAGCTAGTTGGTGTTAGAGGGCAGGTAAAGTAGTAACTATATAGTAGGATCACGAGATTTTAACCTAATTTAACCTACCATCACTTTGGGATTTTTGGGGCCCTCCTCTCTTGGATGGGGGGTTGATTCAATACTACAAATCTGCAGGGTTTGGTTGGTGGTTTCGGTAGCTTACCCGATCATCTTGTCTCCTATTGTTGATGGCTGAGACCTGCATGTCTATGAAACTTTTACTTTGAAACCCCGGAAAAAGTGGTATGAACGACCAATCTCAACTGGTGAAATATTTTCAGCCATCAAACGAATTAGATGAATATATATATATATATATGTATAATATGATCGATATGATGATACTGACTAACCATATGTAATATGTAGCATCTTCATTTAAATACATACAATCAGTAAATGTGATTGTTTCAGGAAAGGTTTGTGTAGCCTTGACATGTTTGGCTGTAACATATGTTCCATACCGCAGGGAACCCTTTTGCCAAGCTGTTCAAGCTACCGTTGCATGGAAGGCTGAACAACAGCCTAAGGTGGAAGTAATCTACCAACTTGTGTGGCCGGATCGACCGGCGGAGACTGCTGTGAAAACATAGCTGATTGGTGCTTTGCTTGCAGATCGATTCTTGGCTTAGCAGCATTCTACCTACATTGGTAGCGGAGCGTGGCGTGAAGGGCCCGCTCATTTGGTGGAAGGTGCTCTTTTTCCTGGAAGAGCACTACGTGAACAACTACAAGACTGAAGAGCCCTACTCCGTGTGAAGATCAAGTTCCAGGATATCCGGTAGAACCATGTCTACCATTGCTGCCAAAGAAGTGGTAGTCACTTGGGACGGAGAGCCCTCGACATGGGGCGATTACGCCCGGAAGGTGAGATTCCAGTGGGAAAAAACTCCGAGGCACAAACGGTCCTTGCTGGGACCCGACCTTGCTTCGAGGCTGACGGGCAGAGCCTGGGCTGTCACACCTTCTCTTGATCATGCTCGTCTCAATAAAAGAAATGGGGCAAAATACCTGTTACGGTATTTGCAAGAGCGACTATGTCGCACAGCGGTACCGGACGCTGGTGCCTCATCAGGATGCGTCGCCCATTGGGCATGTCAATGTCGCAATGGGCCAACGAAGTTCTGGAGAACTACAGGCGATTGCAGAGAGCAATGGTGAGGGCCCGCAATCAATGGAGAGCTAAGCAAAAGACGACACCGACGGTGGTGCCTGGGGCTTCATCCTGGAGATCAAGATCAGAGCCACAAGCTGAACCACCAAGCCCTATGAGAAGGCCGCCGTCAACTCCTGCATCACCTGTGACTCGTGATGGAACCTTTCTACGACGAGGACTTCATGGTGAAGCCGATCAGGGAGAAGGTGGACGTGATGAAGAACCTGGCGCCGATCCTCCTGAAGAACCTGCAGTTGAAGAATGGCAAGATGCTCATCCAGAACCTCAATGGAGCGATGAAGATTGGCGAGAATGGCGTCGTCAACAGAAATACTATGAAGAGTCTTCGTCAGGAGAAGATCTACCATGGGATGAGCTAGAGATTGAAGACATGCAAGTTCTTCCGGATGAAGTGCTGGGATGGCTGTTGTTGAGGCGTGCAAACCTTAGCTCAGCCAGCCGACTGGCGGTACAGGCTTCAGTACAAAATAGCCTCATGTTCCAAGACATCGAGAACGCTCTTCGAGATCAAGAAGAAGAACTACTTCAAGGAGATCAACATCGTCATCCTGGTAGAAAGAGGACTTACTGGGTAGAAGAGGAAGGCGCTTGGGGTTTGCTGATGACCGATGGAGCTGACCTACAAGAAGAACTGGCGCCCGACATTCACTGGGTTGGTAATCAATTACCGAGTGAAGTATACGCACCAGGAGACGAAGGCGACGATGAAGAGATTTTCTGGTCCATGGAGAACGATGGATGGCATGGCTATGTGATGGACAATTCGGGCTATTGGTTGGAGACTGATGGGTATGGAGCCTTTTGGGCCGCTGAAGAAGAGACCTGGGATCTATCCCCAGAACAACAGAAGGAAGTCGACGAGGCCTATGCAATCTATGAGAACAAGGTCCGTGGTTTCCAACAAAGCCGACAACTTCAGAAAGCCAAGGGTGTCAGCAGGGGATTCTATCCTGTTGGCATGATGATGAAAGGAAAAGGAAAAGGGAAGAGATATTCCAAGAAAGGGAAAGGAAAATCTACTTCACCACCATCGTCGAGTACCAGCAAACCAATGTTTTCTGCTCAGGCTACCTCATCCCGAGGTGACGTTATGACCACATCCTCAGATTCAAGTGGTTGCTTCATTTGTGGAGAACGTGGTCATGGGTGGCGACAATGTCCGAAGAGATCAAGTCAGAGCACAGGCAACTTCCAAGGTAAGGGTGTCAAAAAGGGGACTTACTGGATTGAATCTTTGACACCAAGCTCGTTGTCAACCGTCTTCATGGTCACTGAGAATGAGATCATCTATGACACGGCGGGTTATGGTGTACTTGACATTGGTGCCACAGAGACCGTCACATCCTTGGAATCTTTAGAGAAGCTACTACATCTTCGACGAAAACGAGGCAATGATGATCCAGGAGCTCTACGTGTGGTGGCCAACGGCAGGAAACCTTTCCGCTTTGGAAATGGAGAAGTTCAGACATCAGAGAGCTTCATTTTGTTGCGTCAACATTTGGGGAAGCGCTCCATCTACTTGGGCATGTACACGCTCAACGTGGAGAAGGTGCCCATTCTGGTCGGAGTCAAAACTTTGACCAAATTGGGAGCTATCATAGATGTGAAGGGCCAATGCATGGTGCTGACGTCCGTAGATGAAAACACCAAGATTCCTCTGAAGAAGAGTTCTTCAGGACACTTGTTGGTTGATCTGACCCAGAATTGTGGTCAGCCTTTGATGTTTCACGAGACTTCACCTTCAGCGTCCTCAGTATACATGGTGCAAGCGGCAGACCCAAGTGCTCCCAGTCAAGTGTCAGAACAGTTTGATCAAGTTTCTTCTCAATTAAGTATTCAAGAACTAGCCGGCATGCTGCGCCATGACCATGAGTTTCATGAAGATCCTGATGTGATGATGGTGAATGAAGGTGCAGGCGAAGGTGACATGACTCAGGAAGCCAGTTTGGAGATTTTGGAAGAAGCCATGGTGTTGACGTCAGAACATCACGACCTTCGCCCCTTGGCTCAAGTGACGCAAGATCAACGTGATCGTGTGATGAGGTCTTTGATCACCTCAACTAATCGACCGTCGTCAATCTTTGATTCTCATGGCGCCCAAGAAGGTGAAGGCGGTGGTGCCCAAGGAGGAGCGCTACGACTTCTCTCGGACGGAGGACATGAACAAGGGGGACCCCCGGTGCACGGGTCCTCCGTGCCACGGGGAACACGTGGTGGCCCCACCAGGGCCGGGCTCCAAGACCGGTTCCAACAAGTTTGCCATGTGGGAAACCTGTCTTCACTGTGGAATACGCATGACTTACACGCCTGCGTTCGGCTGCCACGGCATGACCAGGAAGGCAGGCCCATTGATCCCAGACACGAAGGAGCAAATCGTGAAGAACGACGTGACCAAGGGGACACCTTTGTTGAAGAACGAGAAGATCAGCCTCGACGCAGCCGAGAGGTCAGCAGAGAAGCAGTTGGCTTTGATTCGGGCCAAGAAGGAAGCTTGGAATCTTATGCAGGATCAGAAGGACAAGGCCAAGGGAGGCTACTTGCCGGAAAACGACCTCCTGGCTTCGAAGGTGAGTTCAACAGCCGCACCTCCGGAGATGAGCTCAACACCAGGTCGCAAAGCTGTTCGCCGTCCTGCCGAGATGGGACCCGAGGAGAAGGAATACTACCTGCGTCGGGGAGGAGACGAAGAAGAATGGTCTCAAGTGAGCGAGGTGGTGCACTCTACCCCGTGAAGGAGGAAGCGTCCAACTCAGATGGCTATGACAATGCTTTGGTAGCACACGACAACACTACGAAGAATTCAGACTCAGATGTACAGAGAAGTCCAACTCCTTACAGCGAGGCCTTCACGGAGATGACGGCAAACTATGAGATTGTGGAGCACGAGGTCACGGCCGAGGGCTCCTACACGATCAGGAAGGCCAAGAAGGAGGACTCTGAATATTCCGGCATTTTGCCGAAGCATCCCCCACCTGACAAGGATGAGAATTGGAGAACCTTGGAAAAGGAGGATGCAGCCTTTGTATCGCAAGAGGCTGAGAAGTATGCAGATGAACTTGAAGAATGCTTCACCTTGCTGGACTCTGGACGTCAAGCAATTGCTCCTCGCATCATGGAACTATGCTGTGAGAGTGACAGTGGCATCACCAGGATGGCAGAAAGAATGGGTTGTGAAGGCTATCGGGCGGGGCTCTTCAACAACTGTGACCTCCTGAAGAAGAGTGGCTTCAGGAATGCTATGACAATGTTGGAGACGTACCAGCCCGATGTGATGATAGTCTCATTGCCGTGTGGACCAACTTCCTCCATTCAGGAGCTGAACAAGCTGACTCCGGAAGGAGCCTTGAAAGTGGAACGCAAGGTGAGTGTTTCAAGGAGATTGGCAGGAAAAGCTGTTCGACTGATGGAAAGACAGCTTGAGTTGGGTGGCCATGTACTTCAAGAATGGCCACGCACAAATGGAGGTTGGAACTTTGCCAGCATTCGTCATTTCTGGAATCGATGTGCGCAACGAGGACATCACTATGAGGCAAGAGTGGATGGTTGCACCTATGGTCTTCAATATCAAGGTGAACTGATGAAGAAACCATGGCTGATCAAAGGAACAACGTCAGAGGTATGGCAACTTCACAGTGTATGTCAAGGTGGTCATTACCATGTTCCTTGTGAAGGAGGAAACCGAACAAGAGCTTCAGCACTTTATCCACCCGCCATGTGCAAGCGGATCATCCACGTTTTGAAGAGGGTCCACAGTCAGAGTGGAGCAAGAGATCCTCGACGACACATCCTGATGGCAGGCACTCAAAATCCCGCCGTGATTGATCCCGACATTCTGAGGAAGGAGACGGAGCAGGATTTGATGAGATGGTCGACCGAGCTTCTACGCCTTCACAAGAAGTTGGGACATCCAAGCACTCAGGCCTTCGTGAAGATGCTGAGAGATCGAGGTGCGACTTCAACAATCTTGACTTTAGCATCACAACTGAAGTGTATGGACTGCCAGGAAGCTTCAATACCGCCAAGTCGTAGAGTGACGACCTTGGAAACAGCCACGGAACGTTGGGAAGTTCTGCAGATCGACAACATGGAGATCACAGTTGGAGATCGAACCTATCATTTTCAGGTGATGGTAGATGAGGCATCCTCGTATGGAGTGATCAGCTCTCTCTTTGATCATCCAGCTCAAGACAGCAGGAATGCCACATGTGAGGAAGTCATCGAGTCGCTGCAGAAACATTGGGTCCAATATTTCGGCTATCCTCGGAAAATCAAGTATGACCGTGAGGGTGCACACCGCGGCAAGGACTTCGGTGATTGGGGAGAATCAGTCGCCGTGGAGATGGATGCTATACCAGCAGAAGCACATGGACAGACGGGGAAGGCTGAACGACTCATCGGTGACATCAAGCAGAAGATCTTGAAATACCTACGCTCCAGCAATGAAAGTCCCCCTCAAGCTGCGTGGGCCATGATGGCGGCTCACAACAGTATGGCCGTTGTTGGAGGATTTAGCCCAATGCAGTGGGTGTTCGGGAGATCTTTTAGCGAAAGTGATCGTCTCCACCAAGCTCCCGATTTGCCCTGGTGGTCGACTATGAGTGCAGAAGATCGCATGGGAGAAAAGTTGAGATTGCGAAAGGAAGCTGAGAGTACCTACTTGGACTATGTGACGCAGCAGAAGCTGATGGCGGCACAACATTCAAGGATGCCGACGATTGTCAACTTCCAACCAGGAGATTTGGTCTTCTACAAGAGATTTCAAGCACCAGCTGACAAGCGAGAAAGATCCCATCAACAACTTGATGTACCCCGACGTAGTCTGGCTCGATGGTATGGACCAGGCAGGATCTTGGCTCTGGAGACAAAGGTCACCTATGATGGCTATGTGAGACAACCTCATCGCATAGCATGGATTATCAGTTCAGGACGTCTAAAGAGGGTGACCACAGAGCAACTCCGGTTTGCAAGTGAACGAGAAAAGATTGCCAGTGAGAACACCAATCCTCTGGCGACACCATGGACTTTTCAGGACCTGTCGAGGACCATCAACCGTGGTGAGTTTGATGAGGAGGTTGAGAATCTACAGCTTAGAACTCCAGGAGTTTCAAGCAGTTCAACTCGACCTACAACCAAATCCAGAGCAACGAGTCGTGGAAGAGGAGGACAATCAAAACGTGAAAGTGACAGTAGGTCATCAGCAGATGTCAGACAGCAAATACCTCCAAGCAATCGAGATGCACAAGATCACCATCGAGGCGAAGACGATATCGAGAATGACTTAGGAGAAGAGTTTCCCTCATCACCGACGGAGATGCCTATGTCGACCCCAGAGAGCCAAGCTAGTCCAACAACACCACAAGAAGAACAAGAACCAAGAAACACCTTGAGAGAAGGGAGTGACATGGAAGATGTGGAGGTAGAAAGACTACTCAATGATGAAGAATACCTTCCTTTGTCCAGACCTCAAACCGGACCTTTGTTTCAACACAGGCAGTTTCTAGAGGCAAGACATCGACGTGAGATGAACGAGAGACCTTTTCATGTACAAGCTCAAAGGGGTGGTGGCAACTACTTCATTGACGATGACAAGATGCATGGGGAGATCTTCGTCAACACACAGGTGGTGAAGGATGGTGAGATCTTTGAAGAGCAGACTTGCCTCGAAGATCTGATCTATGCAGTGACGATCCCTGCACCCAAGGATGAGAAGGAATGGAAAGAGATTGTGAAAGAACCCTCCAAATTCGTGGCAAAGAAGATGGCCAAAGGAGTTGAAGTGGCATGGGGTAAGCTTAGCCCTATTCAACGTCAGGCAATGGCAGAAGCAAAGAACTTGGAGATCCAGGAATGGCTGAGTTCCAAAGTTGCCAAGGCAGTGGTGGGACATGTTCCGGAGGACCGCCTCATGAAGATGCGGTGGGTTCTTGTCTTTAAGACAACGGACAACCCTGACATGGTCAAAGCGAAAGCGAGGTTAGTGGTCCTAGGATTTACGGATCCTGACCTTGGCATCAACAACGTGAAAAGCCCTACGTTAACTCGTAGGAGCAGACAATTGCTCTTACAAGCCGTAACCCACAAGGGTTGGGGTTTTGTGAAAGCCGATGCCAAGGCAGCATTCCTTCAAGGAAATGCCTCCCAAGCACAACGGCAGATATTTGGGAAACCGGTGCAGGAGCTGTCAGAGGCCATGCAGCTCAAGCCAGGACAGGCCGTACAATTCCTCAAGGCTGCCTACGGGCTCACCATAGCTCCCCGAGAATTCTTCATCTTTGTGGACGGGATCCTCGAGCAGATTGGCTTTGAGAGAATGAGAACAGAGCCTTGTATGTGGAGGCTGAGGGTTGAGAAGTATGACGACAACCAGAAGATCAACAAGAGCACGATCGGAGCTATCGCCAGCCACGTAGACGATTTCTTGATCTGTGGACAAGAAAGTGACCCAAGGTGGACAGAGGCAGTGGAACGTTTTCATCAATCGCTGCGATGGAGCCCTTGGGAGACACCACCACTCAATCATTGCGGAGTTCATCTACGACATGAAGCCGACGGTGGATGGATTCTCAACCAAACAGAGTTCTGTTCCACAATTAATCAGGTGGAGAAGAATGGTACCCACAAAGAGATGACCCAGAAGGAGATTCATCAATGCCGTGCCGTGCTAGGAGCTGCCCAGTGGAGGGTATATCAAACTGCACCGCATCACGCGGCGAAGCTGAGCCATCTACAATCTCTTCTACCACGAGGAGATCGGGGCACCATTGATGAGGTCAACCGCTTTGTGAGAGAACTTCATGGACAGAAGGAAGTAGCACTTCGGATTCATCAACTAGCTGCTGAAGAAGACGATGATTTGGTGGCAGTGGCATGGTCAGATGCCTCACTTGCCAACAGAGTGGATCTGTCGTCCACGGGTGGCTACATCGTGGGCTTTGTGCACAAGAGGATGGTTGATCAAGGAATCAGAGGACCAGTCAATGTCATGAGCTGGTCAAGCACGAAACTTAAACGAGTGTGTCCATCCAGCTTAGCAGCCGAAACCCAAGCTCTGTCTGAAGCAGAACAAGAGCTGATGTATCTACGTGCAGAATGGCGTGAACTTCTTGGAGATGACGTTGACTTTCGTCATCCAGAAGAGACAGTGAAGAAAGTGAGGGGTGTACTGGTGACAGACGCCAAGGCACTCTATGATGCTTTGATGAAAGGAGAACTTCAGACTTCAGCATGCAACTTCAAGGAGAAGTACACGGGCTTGGAAGTTCTTGGTTTGATTGAGAATCTACAACGGCAAGGAACTACTTTGCGCTGGGTGAACAGTGCAGCACAACTTGCCGATGGAATGACAAAAGTATCAGCCCAAGACCGTGTGAGGCAATTTCTTGAGAAGGGCCAGATTTGGAACCTGGCATATGATAAAGAGTTCATTTCTGCGAAGAAGAGAATTGCAGCTGGACGACCTCTACATGACCTTTCTGAAGAAGACCATTTGAGCGATATCACTTGGTTAGAACTACTTGGCTCCACAAATCGGGGCATGTGATTGTTTCAGGAAAGGTTTGTGTAGCCTTGACATGTTTGGCTGTAACATATGTTCCAAACCGCAGGGAACCCTTTTGCCAAGCTGTTCAAGCTACCGTTGCATGGAAGGCTGAACAACAGCCTAAGGTGGAAGTAATCTACCAACTTGTGTGGCCGGATCGACCGGCGGAGACTGCTGTGAAAACATAGCTGATTGGTGCTTTGCTTGCAGATCGATTCTTGGCTTAGCAGCATTCTACCTACAGTAAATCTTCTCGATCTCTACTTTTCCTTGAAGTTCCCTGTATATAATTATCTTACTGCCCCTTTTGTGGGACATGTTCACCTCAGCAGGTGTGGCATCCGAATCCTTGGAACGTCAGTGGAAGCCATCGATGCTTGTGAGGCCGGCGGCCGGTGGCGGTGAAGAGAACAGGGTGGGATTTAACGGTGCGAAGGGAGTTGCACTATATGTTACTATATATTGGATCTACACCTTCATTTGCCACTGTTACTGGGTGGGGGGTTGTAGATCCAAACTAGATATGATTTGATGTAATTCCCCTAAGTAATATTACTTTGAATTCAATTCCAGTATTTTAGTCGAGGGTGCGAGTTTTGTTTGAGTGCTAGAGATTCAGTAAGATTGTTGGACTTAGCAGGTAGTTCAGAAGGCTCTTCACATAGGTGACACTTATTTTCTCGTGGTGATGGGCCACCTGTACAAAAAGGGGATGGACCAGCTGTCGTTTCGGCAGGATCGCAACAAGTTCAGTAAATTATGCGACTCCCTGCGGGTTGATCAACCGGAATGGTCACAATTTGCCACCCTGGAAGAAGCACGGCGCTTCTGCAAAACTGCAGGTTGGGAGTTGGCTTGATGGTTGGGGGGATGGCAGTAACTATGAATTTAGTTGGGGAAGAAAGAGGTAGGAGAATGCTCCTATGTCATGACGAATGGGGGGATCATTTGCGGGATTGGGAGATTATAGGACGTAGATTAAGTTACGGATTCATCCGAGATTGCATGTGCCCTTTCCTGGTGCAATAGAATGAAGGCGAGGTTGTGACTTGACATGAAAATAGGACACCTGAGAGATCATCATGATCATCCGAGGGGGATGAGGGCAAAGACTTGGTCAAGTGAGGTTTCCCAGTTGGTCAGGTAGGAGACGACCCAAAGGTTAAACCAATCAATATAGATGTTTTGTGACTCTCCAGATTTTGCGTGTTTCTAAGCTAATCTTTCTTATACAAATCAAATAATAGATAATAAATATAATATTTGTTTTGGGTTATTTGTTGGTTTGGTTCCTAGAAGAGGTTATTTGATACTTGGGGTTCCTTGATCCTCAAATTGCAAAGCAATGGGGTCCAACCTCCCAGATGTCCAAAAGTGAAGAGGCTATCCGGTCCTGGTGCGTCCTTCCTATGTGCTGAGTGGAGCGGCGATGCGCGTGGTGACCACTGATGATGACTTGGATCTCTTCTTGAAGACCGCAGCAGTGGTGACACGGCTGCAGATGTCTGAATGGGAGCATGTGGAGGGCTGGATGGGTAGATTCCACAAGACAAATACAGTAAGGCAATGAATGGATAGATGAACAAAGTTGATTCTGGAACTAGACCGTATGTGAACAGGAATAATTTGCATGAAAGGGACAATACGTACTGTACGTAAGTATACTGTAAGTCATGATTTCTTCAATGTATCAACCAATATGTTTATTTTACAGACCAGACACCACCCTATAACAGTTACAATGGGAACTATTTCTGGATCAAGGGAACATTGCCAAAGAACAAGTGCTTTTTTGCACTCTTGTAGTGGAAAACTGTTCCATGTCAAGGCAGTTTCGTCCAACTAGAATGAAGTGAGCATTCTAGCTCTGATAATAGGCGACATAAATCATGCGAGCCGGCAGCAGACAGAAGTGTTACTAACCTACCCAATTGGGTGGTGACATCTATCTACCAATTGCATTATTGTTAGATTCATTCTTCAACCGTCAACAGTGCCCCCACAACCAAAGCCGCTTCGCCAACCGCCAGAGTCGACCCCGGTTTAGGTCAGCCGTGACCATCCAGTGGTGATCTCGAAGTACATCACGGGTGCCAAAGAAGTGGAGATGGATGGCATTGGAAAGGCCACGCTGAAGAGTTTGGTGATAGAAACATGTGGAAACAATGGTGCGTGGTTGTCACTTTCCTTTTGGATATTTATAATAGTCATTTGCCAAGCATGCCAATTGGTTAACATTTTCTCCTAGTAAGGGTGAAATGTGATACATATTTATAAATATATAACTGCAACATTGCAGCCATGTAAAAGGCATGGCAACATCCACGACCTTTCCTGTGAAGGCCGGCGAACTTGTGAACTATGCCATTGCGGAGCACATTGAAAATGCAGGCCCGGCATCCCAGAAAAACAACAACAACAGCAACAACAACAACAACAACAACAACAACAACAACATCAACAACAAGAACAACAACAACAACAAGAACAAGAACAAGAACAAGAACAAGAACAACAACAAGAACAAGAACAACAACAAGAACAAGAACAACAACAACAAGAACAACAACAACAACAACAANAAGAAGAAGAAGAAGAAGAAGAAGAAGAACAAGAAGAACAACAACAACAACAACAACAACAACAACAACAACAACAAGAACAAGAACAACAACAACAAGAACAAGAACAACAACAACAAGAACAAGAACAACAACAACAACAACAACAACAACAACAACAACAACGATGACCTCTTTCACCACCTGGACGTGTAAAGACCATGCCAAAAATGGGATGAACAGCTTAAACCAACTATTAGGTGCTGCTGGAAATCGGCTCATCAACTACTGTAGATGAAAGCTTCTTGTTTTCACCCCATGCCGTCGCATTAAAACTAATGGCCGGTGAAGAGTGGGCCTCATGATCAGATACAAAAAGACTTCTTGGAGGCAGTAGTAAGTGGCTGTGGCATCTATTGAACATCCATGCTCAGTACAAGTATTTTTTCTATGTAGCAAACACATCTTCCCACTGGTCTTTTTCGGCACCACCACTTTGGAAGTTGGACCTGCGGAAGCATCCCTGTTTTTCCTGGTAAACACTTGAAACCAGGCTCATGCCTTGTCATGTCATGTGCTTTTTGTTTAGTTGGTTTGTTTTCTTTTTATTATTATCTTATCCTCAAGTATCACAGCTCAGCTCTAACACTTCATATCATCTCAAGAAGCAACTGATCCTCCAACAAGGGGATCTCCAACTTGCGCAATCCTTGGTTAATAGGTACTTAAGGTTCATAATTAGGATGCCAAAGGGACTGCAACATTAGTGCGATATTATTGAACCAATAGCTATATGTTGATTGTATCTATGTAAAGCTCCACCTGTTGTTGCAGGTGTGCACAGTGGAGATGCCACCCTCCTTCTTCCAGCGCAGCGGCTGTTTGTGGAGACGCACCGAAGGGTCAAGAGACGCTCGGTGAAAAGAAAGGAGTCTATCAGAAGCTGATGGAGAGGTGACATGATGATCAAAAGAGCTCAAGATATCTTGAAGGATGCTGAGTCAAGGGGCATTATTATTGATACAAACAAATCTACACGTTTATCAATATAATATACATTATTGTTGATTTTCTCTGCAGGCTTTACCCGTTGCTCTGTGATACGGTGATGGTACTACAATTGATCAGATGGTGTTCCCCTAAACCCAGAAAGTCCGGGTGTCAAATCTAGTGATACTAGTCAGTTCTAGTAGGTTTATAAAGTTCTTGCAAGACATCCCTATGCATTCACATCGTTGTTGCTCCAAATAGTATCAGACAGGACTCTTCTGCCACATCATAACCATTCCAAACAGTGAAGCTACTGACCTTGTTGGAAGCCATTGAGGGAAGTGACAAGATTCAGATCCGGGGTGATCTACTGGAGGTATTTGACCCCAAGGGGAAAGTACATCAAAAATGGCCAACTCCTTCCAAACCTGGACCTCAACATATCCCAACGACCAACCTGAGCAGGGCTCTTCCGGTGTGAAGTGCACTTGATTCGCCAAGGTATTTCGCAGAAGCTGTGTAAAGCTCTGAAGATTTCGGGACCTTTCAACATTCAGTTCATCTGCAAGGACCCGTGGCAGACACGCGCCGCAGCAGACCTTTTGACAGTGATCTCAACGTCTCAGAGATGGTCTTGTTATTTGGACTGCGCATACATGCCGTGTTTGGAGCACTAGCCTGTCTTGGTGATAATGCTTAGGCAATCCTACAAAAGATAGGTTTGCAGCTAAAGCCTTTGGACTGCCATATTACTCCTGTTCCTTCGATCAATCGAACATTTTGAGTTTCTTTTTTTTGGGGGGGATGAAAGCAACAAAAACTGCTCAAATTCAGGCACTTGAATGTCTTAGAACGTGTGAGAGGTCATACGCCGGTTTTTGGAGTTTTTTCCCCTGAATAAATTTCAACCACATTCCATGGTCACGGTGTCACATCTTTTATTTGGGTTCAGGTGTTGGTACATCCCAGCTCTGTCCCAGATGTTCAATGAACTCAAGGAATTCAATGTGGCAAGTTTGCCCATTTTTTTACTCCATTCCCAGGCTGATAAGCCATAAGTCAAGCTGGGTACAAACATTGAATTTTAGTATCATGGGCACTAAGGGGTATAAACAAACATGAACAAACAACATGGTATGGCCCCATCCATGACATCCACTACGTACAGATGGAAACCTCAGCAGCCTCCACGCTTTTCCAGGACAATGAAGTGAAGGTCATTGAATGCAACCTGCGAGCTTCACGCTCCATGCCTTTCATCTCCAAGACCTACAATGTGAATTTCATCGAGTTGGCTACGCGCATCATGTCCGGCTTACCGGTGTATCCAGCCATTATCCAACCCATGGATATCGATTACGTGGTAACTTGGTGGTTGAACTTAGACTGAATTGCAGTTGTAGATCAGTGTGTATCTACTGTGAAATACTGTGAATATAAAATATATAATAACGAGGTGTGTGATGGTGTGTCTCAATTGTGTGTTTTCTTAGAGTCTTGGAAGCCCTTCCATCCCTGTTTCCTTCCCAGATTTCCACCCCCATCGTCTCAAACAAGGCCTGCAAAGTTCCCATGTTCTCCTTTGGACGCTTGAAGAACTCGGATCCACGCTTGGGTGTGGAAATGTCCAGCACCGGTGAGGCCAGGTTGATGTTGAAGGGGGGGATTCAGGGGGGCTGTTTACCTCGTTGACTACTTGTCGTTAAGTTCAAGGGATGGCAGTGGATGAGGCGGATGGCACCTAGAATTAGATGGCTACACTGTGAAATTACACGACTTTCTAATGATGTATTGTTTTTATCCTCTGTTTTCATACTTTTTCTCTAGAATGAAATTCCTCCAATTTTTTCCGCACCATGATTTGTTTTTAGTCATGTTGACTGAACATGATTTCTTCCCACTTCTACAAAGACATGGCATCCACTGGTCCATCTCAAAACGGCAACATGTGACCATGACCAGGTGGCCTGTTTTGGAGTCAACGCTTACGAAGCCTTCCTGAAAGGCCATGGGATCTGAGATCCGTTCGGTATTTATGATTATTGACATGTACTTCGTCTTTATACGTACAGAGCAGAAACAGATTGCTTTTTTTATACAGTATATAGAATCAGAGATTTATCTGTGTGTGTGGGGGGGGGGAAGTAGCTATCTTTACTTCCCAAGTCAAAGTTGCTACCATCCCTGAAACTAACGTAGCACCTGAAAATGAAGGTTGGAATACCAGTTGCCTTTTGGGATGGCATATTTTCAGGTGCTACGAGTTTCAGGGAGTGTAAATCGAAAGATGCACAAGGTGTTACGCGACATGTGGTGTGCTTAAGCTGGGAACGTATCCACATACGACTTGGATGGCATCCCCAATTAAGATTGCATCCACAAACCCTGAGCTGGGAGGATATAGCAACCAGGTGCAGGATGTAGCCAATGTAGATGTAACTGGAGGATAGAAACAAAAGCGTGCTGCTTCGTTTTACAAGTTGTGGGTTTAGAGATGGTTTCTAGATTTGATGAATAATTTACATGTAGCAATATCAATCAATCTTCAATATATCTTCATGACAAGACAAAAAAACTTCCTCTCGGACATGATTTCCAATGCCATCAAGATTAGCATCCTACCTTCCAGCTTTTTCAACCTCCAAGCAGGCATGTTGGCAGCCAACTTTAAATTGCCAGCCAAAAACATTGTCATCTCCATTGGCCCAGTTGGAGTCCCTTGGCAGCAGACCATCTTGGGGTTGGATAGATGTCCTAGTAAAAGTAGAAAACCTACAGCATACCCTGATTAAGAAGGGTGTTCCACGTTCGTGAAACATAACATGTTTTCCTTTCACTCAGATATCTGGTATTATATATTTGCTTATAATTTATGACCCTACACTTACCAAATACTAATACCTACTGGAATCAGGACTATCCCCCATCCCCCTCCAGTGGATAGTCCTATTGCTGGTTTGTGTCAGCCTTCCCTTAAGCATCATCCAGTCCAGTCACTTTCCAGATCCAGCCAGTTAGATCGGTGCCAAGGCAAAGACAGAGTTTGTGAACACGGGTGCTGCCAAACAACTACAGGACCTTTCTGAGAGAAAACTTGCAGGTAGCCGGTGATGAATTTGAAGTCGAAGTGACGATGGGGACAGATAAATTGGGTCGGACGGCGCTGAAGACGCATCTTGAGTAAAGCAAATTGTTTTTGGAGGGCCCTAGTCCCTGGAATGGAAGTGGAAAATGGGTGCCTCCACGACTAGTTCCTTCATAATAGGGACATGTTCATTTCCATGTTTGTGGAAGGGTTGGAAGTATTCAGTCATTGGTTTGTGGTTAAGGTTGTTGGTTCAGCCTATCCTGTCAAACCTGACTCCTCCAGAGTCAACAATACAGGGCACAGGCCTATAAAGGTAGGCTAGTGCGGGGTTTACAAACATCATTACATTGACAGCTGCAAACATCCGCATGTATGCCGGTTTGGAAGGGGAATTCTATGAATATCTACCCCAAAAAATAGGGTTCACCACCACTTTCACGGTGGATGAAGCCTTCTTCATTAACCACCACAGAGAACACAGGCCAACCCCTCACAACTGTTCATGGCAGTTCTGTAAAAGAGAAACCTTCCTCCCAAGAAAAATGACCTTAAAAGAATGAAACATGCCATGCATAATGCCTTATGCCACTAATCATCGGCCCGGGATGTGATGAATGGATATGCTTGGCATCCAGGATATGGGCTTCACCCTCTTCGCTACCAAGAGCACCCATGAGTCACTCAGCCTTTGACGCAGTGGATAGTGACAAAGATGTCATAGCGACCATTGTAAGTGGTTTATCTTTGATGCAGATAGTAAAGTAAATCACAGTTGATATTGTAGTCAAAGGTTGCAATGAAGTGCGGGACATCAGAAACTGTAAATGATTGAGCAAAAAATCATTGCAACTTGCTGGTGGCAGGGAGTGGCCATTCTTTCGTCATTGGAACGGTACTGTAAACACTTTCCACAGAACTCATGAATATCACTTCCTGAGATGATGCCTGCCCCTTAAAGTGGAAGGTTCGTCTTCCAGTCATCATCTAGGTGGCAATTATGTTGTTGGTTGATCTCAGGAAGAAGTCAACCGACACATGTATATATAAATGCATGATGTACCCGTATGCCGTATGCATGAGGTGTATAACATTGCAGTAATCATCCCCACTCTCCTGTTGGCAGCTCTCATTCAGTCCTGGCTGCTAAACCTTTTCAACCTTTCTCCTCGAAGTTCCTCAGGTATTTGACCAAGAACGGGATTACCTGCAGCTTGGTCTACAAGCCATTGATCAAACGTGAACCCAACGTCTTGACCATGCTTCAAGCGGGAAAGATGGACATGGTCATTGACATTCCAGACTCCATGGCGCCTTTGCAGCAGGTTGATGACACGCAGTGTGGTTGCTACTGTAGTGGATGCATCGCTAAAGATCAGATATGTGTATTACATACTGTGTAACTATATATAGTTTCCTACTAGATACACCATGATACACTTCCACCCAAATGTTCATGCTGGATCTATTTTGGTGTACTCATACATCGATATACATATACATAAGATATTTATCATCTCATCATCAGATACTCCAAAAAAACACCCATAGGATGATTTTCCCCATTGCCAACCACTTGGATTTGCTGCCCCATGGATCGATGGATCCATTGAGGACTCCGATGCCTTGACGGATGGTTTCAAGATGCGTCGAGGTGCCATTGAGGCTGGAGTCTCCCTCATCACGGATATCAAGACGGTGCCTTGGCAGCTGAGGCAGCTGATTTTTTGCGGGGCCTTGCTTTTGGGTCTTGGGTGGTTGTGAATGAATGATAGTAAAATGTTTTTCTTTTTTTTGGGGGGATAGTTGGGGATGGAGTTAGTATAGTTGTTGCAAAATATGTTTTTTTCCTGTCACCTGGGGCCCTTTTCAAGACAAAATCAGGCCATGCACATCGTCTTGAATTTTGACATATACTTCGAAATACGGTAAAGAAACATCCTAAAAGAACCGCAAACCTCAAGGTATCATGTTTTCTTCACCTGCAAATAAGGCCATTTTTGCAGTGGTGGCCATGCACAAGAAATGGGTGCGGGAAAGCAGTGGCAAATCTTTCTGGGACTCTTGGCACTTCCACGGTGGATTTGGTGGGAATGAAAAGGTGGCTTTTAGAATCTGTTCATTATAGTGATAGTGTATATATATATATTTCTATAATATGATGTAACATGGGGCATGTGGTAAGGGCACATCCCTTCAAAATGAGATGAGATGTGAGATATAGAGAAACTTTTTTTGGCAACTCTCACTGAAAAATCAACAAACATGATATTAGGTGATCTGAGCTTATCTTCTCCACATGTCCTAGAGCACATCGAGGCTTTTGGCCCCATCCGCAGGGATTCGACGTATTTCCTGAGAGAAAAACATTCAGAAGCACTAAAGTCATAGGGTAAGCAGGAGAAAGCTGAGAAAGTTGGCGAAACTTCAAGGCTAAAAGGTTTTTGGTGAAAACTTGTATGGGAAATACCGCATCCGGGGAAACGCAGTCAGCACATTTGGGGCATATACATATTTTGTTTTCTTTTGCGGGGCTCATATCGAAACTCTAAACACTCATGACGAACATGTTTCACCTATCAATCAGAGTCAACACATTGCAGCGACAGCTAAGGACATTTGCTCTTGGCAGGAGTATGTGGAGATTGTTGAGAGGCTAAACTGATGCTTCAAAGCCAGCGGTGGGTCTGAGGGGAGCGACCCCTTGCACAATTTTTGACCCACTTGGTAGAGACTGGTACTTTCACCAGTCTAGGTGTGAAAATAGCAAAACAATCAGCTGCTAGTAGCTTGTCAAATTCAGGGCTAGCATTTGCTTCTTGCCCTTGAATGTGAAAGACAGGCTACCTGGGTGATAGCAGCATAGGGAAGTAGGGGGGGGGGGTAAAAACTCTAAGAGTTTTTGGGCAAATCTTGGAGAGATCTTGCCTGAAGGACTCTTCCACGACTTTTGGACCTATGTTCAAATCCTTCAGGGCCGCTCTTGTACCGTGTTTTGACCTCTTAGGCAGGCAGACAGAAAGAACTAGCAGCAAAATATTGGCAAAACTCACAACGGGTATTCAAAATGCATGCGCATCATCCCATCCAGCCAAAAAAACAGGAGAACCAAAAGGACTACAACCTTCAAGTAATACTAAAGCTATCAAAGTTCTACACTTTCGAATGGACTTCAGTTGTTTCTGTTGGGCTTGCAGAGGAACACCGCCACTTTCTTTCGGTGCCCATCCTTGAAACCGCAGCGCGGTTTTTATCGAGGAAAACGGTCAGCACAAACAGCCGTTTCTTGGCACCTGCAGTTCGACAGAAAAAAGCTTGAAAGTGCCTTCGATGTTGTGGTCCTCCGTTTGGGCCCATAGGATTATTTATTGTAGGAAGGATAATTATGAATTAATGATATTGGTGTATTAATGGATTTTGCTCTTCATTTCTATCCTTACTTTTCTTGTTTCTATTCTTGAATTGTCTTGCTGCTGTTGCTGTTGCTGTTGCTGGTTCTGTTGCTGTTGCTGTTGCTGTTGTTGTTGTTGTTGTTGTTGTTGTTGTTGTTGTTGTTGTTGTTGTTGTTGTTGTCGTTGTCGTTGTTGTTGTTGCTGTTGCTGTTGCTGCTGCTTTCAAAAACACTTTTGCATTTGAATAGGCATTTCCTGCATGTTTTGCCGAGTTCAGGATTTTTACCAGCTCAGTGAAACTTTGACTAAAGACCCCACTATCTTTCTGTGGGAAGGGAACGACAGCCAACCACCTCAAAGTGCAAGTCCGACCTCCAACCGTCCAAGTTGAACAGAGATGATTTTGCCACGGTGATTGGATAATACAGGAGGTATATACATATGACACAGTTTTCGTGAGGATTTTTCTACCAACCATGCCTCAAGGATCCCATCACTAAGCAACCATTTTATGCTGGAAAAAAACACCTGGGTGATTGATTTATGTATGTAGTCGATATATCATAGTACCCCTTTCACATGTAAGGAATGCATGAAATCCTATTGAACGAAACCCTGGTTGGTTGGTTCATGTCAGGAAAATCATATGAAATCACCTTGGTGACCATCCAAAATTCCCATCATTCCATCCAAAATGGATTTCCATGCTTCAGGAGTTGATGGAAGGTGAAATGGGCCTGGCACATCGCTTCATTAATTTTGTCTGAACAGCTCAGTTGAATGGAAGGTACGGATGAATGGTGAGTTTACACCTCCGAAAAAAGTAAGATGGACAGTAAAAATGATGGTTTGGAAGAGGATTGTCTTTTCAACCATGGAGATTTTGGTGTCCATGTTAGTTGGCTGGGGGTGTATATTGGGTGTTTTATTCTTGGGTGAGGTATGGGGTATGTTGAGTTGTGGTGAGTTGTGAGTTTGTCATCGTGAATTCTGGTGACAGAATCCTACTTTTGGCAACTCAGGGTGAGGTATGGTGTCTTGTGGTGGCCCGTGAAATTTGAGTGGTCTGTCTCAAAGTGGTGAGAAAGCGAATGCTTCTCTCAAAGGAAGTTGGGGTCATTGCACTCACCTTAACTGACCTCATTCTACCGTAAATCTCAGTTGGATCTCAGCCCGCGAGATAAAGGGAATTGCATCTTGTAGCTTACCAAGCTACCTTTATTTATCCCTGCTCGTTGAATGGTTCAGGTTTGAAAGGGCTGAAATTTCCGGTATGAAGTGGCAACTTTCTTCCAGAGCCTCACTGATTGAGGCCATGAAGCTCCTGAACGATGACTTGCATGAGCCGCTTGGGTGACACATATTGTGTTGATGGGTTGAGGCATTGTGTTTTGCAAAGGGGCATTTTTCTTTTGTTTGCTGATAACATTGGTTTTTACGGGTAGGAAAAAGACAAGTCTGTTGCTGTTCATTTCCATCTATTTTCCAGTAGTCAAGAATGTGATGCCACTGACCCATTCTACCCATTCTATCCAAACCACTCGCAGCTTGCTTTCATCCCGTTGAATCCTTTTCAACGGAACTGCCTCATAGAAACGTCTTAGAACCAATTCTGATCAAGGAATCCCCTATGTCTGTCAGCATATCAGAAACCTTCTCTGGTTTTCCTGAGGTTTTACACCAAATGCATGCCCATTTTCGATCAAGAGGCCAGGAAACAACTATGCCATTGGGGCGTGCTGCTGCCAAAAAGGAGGATCATTTGCAGGGGAAAGGATCCGCAGAATCTCAACTGATTTCTTGGCTGTTCGATGGCATTGGTCGTCATCATTGTTGTGTGGCCTCAGCTTCGCCTATTGAGGCTTCATCCCTCTAAGTGTTCTCATCCTCCTCCTGCTCCTCATCATCGTCATCCTCCTCCTCCTCCTCCTCATCATCATGATTATCATGATTGTAATTATAGTCTTCAATCACCAGTACTGCCCCCGGAAAACTGGCATAGAACCTGAAAATGTACCCCTATAAAGCGAGATTCCTTTTGGAAGCGGTCATTTTGTTTTTGGTGGTGTATTGCAACCAGCACTATCATGATCCTTAGCATTTTTTTGCTGATGCCGCAGGCCTCAAACTTACATGAGCAGGGGCATACGCATGCGCAATATGCAGCCTTCCAAGAGCATCTTGGCCCTCACAAGAAGTCCATGGTTGTAAAGGAGACCGAAGTTCTTATCAATTAGGATTGATATGGATTGATGACATCATTTTTGCACATTTGTGCGACAAAAACCTTTCAAATCATTGGATGAGCGAGGATATTGTTTATTGCTGAAGGCTCTCCGAATTTCACTACCAAAAACGGGATATTCTTTGTTTGGGTTAGCCGAGGTACTCTTCCATCATTGAAGGTCGCTTGTTGGAATTCTGCCAGGAGGTGCGCTGGACAGTAGTAGCACTTACATTCAACTTACCTGCTCACTCGTTGAACTTGATGTTTTGTTTTTGATGGGGGATGGGAACCCTTGCCAACTATGAAGTTGTATGTGGAGACACCTTAATCTGCCAATACCAGAAACAGACACTGAGCTATTGACTGAAAGCCTGACAAGCTAATATGGGCCTGTGATCAGGAAGGTTTTGGACATGATGCTCAAGCTCTCTTCAATGAACTGCAACGGCTCATTCAGCAGGACCAAAATGGGTGATGCCTTGCAATGCTTGGCGTTTTTTTGTCTTTGCTTTATTCCCGCTTCGAGCATGTAAGTACACTTTGAAAACTAAACGGACTTGTAAAAAATCTTGGAAGACGACTTGCCATCCAATTTCAATGGCATCATTCAATGAATACTGTGTGCTGCAAATCTGCATGGAGCTGATGATCAAAACAGACCACAACTTAACATCCCGGTACATACTTGAAAAATGAAGGATTCATAGGGATTCGCTAGTTGTGAGCGGAAGCCTCCTGGTGGTCACCTGGAATTGTTGGTGGCCTCTCCTGTGAAGGACCAAGAGAAAGTTGCCGCACAATTGCGCAGGCGCGCTGAGGAAGTCACCTTTCTGGATACTGTGAAGAATTACCCCGCCATAAACCAAGATAGCACTGAGACACACTTTTTCCCGCTATAATTTGCAAATGGTGAGTGTTCTGGCTTGCTATGTGATTTTACCAGACAGTACAATAACTGTGAGGTCTTGAGGCCGACATGGAATCGCAAAATGGGTAACTGAATCAAGCATCACCCGGCGTTTACGGCATGGTATTCAATCTGATCTCTTGGTAGATCAAAGCTATGGGACATCAACTTGAAAGCTGAAAAGTGGAGGAAGAGGTCAATATCTTTGAAGTTGAATCAGTGGTGAAAAAAAAAAGATAAGATAAATATCTCAGACTGGCTTAGATAAGATTGATATTTTACTCTCAGCCAAGGTAAATCACACCTTGAAGAACTACTTTTCTTTTCCTTTCCCGTTCATCAAACAAGTAAATCCGAGCCTACTTTCCTTTTGATGTTTAATTCCTTCGAATCCAAAACGACGCCTTGGATGATATTTTTTGGATATGCTCAGACTCCATGGAACCGTGTTCATGCCACCCGCGGTGGCAGGGTTTTAGCCGATGTGGAAGCAAAGAGGGAGCAGTTGCGCACGAGAGCAACTGAGGCAACCAAGGAGGTGGTGGGAATGGGTGGTTCAAAGTCACATTTCACTGTGAAATGTGTAATCTGTAATTTGAGTGAATTTGAGGCAGGCTGTCAAGGAAGCGGTATGGTTGGAATTTTCACATGATGATGTCATGATGATATTTGAACTCTACCACTTTCATGTTCAGACTACATTCGACTATTTCTGGGAGACTGGAAGGGCTACCTTGATTTGATTATGCTGATATATGATATATATGTTGATTCTGACAGGAATCTTCACATGTTGGGGATGGCGAAGTCTAGCAGATCCGCACGGGCACCTGTTCCCAAAACGTACAGTATTACAAGATATTACAAGTTGACCACTACCTTTAAATGATTTTGTTGCCACTGCTTGCGCCAGAATGACAGTGTCATTACTGTATATATGTCATTGCCCACCCGAAACTCAACATCATTCAATTCAATTCAAGAAATAGATCTATATATGTACGCACCATGTATATTTAGTATAGTCAGTCGAGGCCGTGCAGAATATCTGGTCTACAGGTGGAATCGATCTGAACCCAACTCCAACCATGCAATTTGCAAACTTTGACTTCTCAGGGTGACACTGAGAAGCCGTTAGTGCTCATTTGTAAACCTGTGCCTTACTTGCGATATAGTGTCAATGGGGATGGTGGTGTGGGAGATGTGTGAGATGACATGGCAAAGAAGATTGATTCTGGGTTGGGCTTCTGAGAAGGACCAACATGTACGGCAAAAAGATGCTAGTGTGCCAAGTGACCATGTCAGCAAAGTTCATTGTGGCCCGTCAAGAGATTCCTAATTCAATTCCTAAAGAAGTTAAGTTTATGCACAATATCCTGTGACTGTATTTTAAATCTGATATCTTTCATCATCATCATCATCATCATCATCATCATCATCATCATAATCATCACCACCACCAACACAAAATGGTCATGTTTGCAATGGGTTGACCAATAATGCTGTCATCTAGTCCTGGTTTGTTTTCGGTAAGTGCCAACGGCTACTTCAACCATGATTAGCTTTTGGAGTTCAATTTGTTTTTTTTCAATCTCATAGGTGCACACATGTGCACACCACACACCAATAAAATTTCAGAGATCATCATATCATGTCCAACTTTTCCTAAAAATCTACAATTTCCACTGGAGTCCACCGGTGCCCTTCAGTGCCATCGCATGCCCAAACCAAGTCTGGATTGGGCGACTTGATGAATTCGCTGCGTCTCGGGCAGAGAAATGGTGTGGTTTCTGTTGCTTAAGAACAAGCTGTAAAATACTGCGCTACTCATTGTATGATACCCCAAAAAGTCTGATTGTGAGTGTCTATACTTCTTTCTATTTGCGTGTATTCGCTTCTGATTCTACTTATTTGTTTCTTGAGTATTGTGTAGTGTAGGTGTGACAGTTTCTTAGCTTGAACTATGTATATAAATAATATATTATAATATACTACAATTCTGCATGTACATCATGTACTGTATAGTTATCTTGAAACCAATCCATACCATCACCAGAGAGAGTGTTAGTAAGGCAGCTTAGTATTGTATAATTAAGCTCTATATTCATTGTGCTTTTGCCATGCTCAGGATCCAGCAGCTAGAGATGCTTGGCTGTGTTGGTGCTTCGTAGTTCGACCGGGTCCGTTGACATTAAAGTTGTACATCAGCTGGGCGGTTGGTGAAAGGTATATGATTAGATTGGATGTTGTTTTCCAACTTGTTCCATTTCCATTGCAGTTTGCAACTGGTTTTTGAACCAGCCTTTCTTCACCTGATGTTGGCTGGGCTGCCGGTGGTGTTTGGTGGGGGGTCCAGGAAGCAGGGCGGTTTTATCCCAACTTCCCTGGATGAGACTGTGGTTACTGGTACTGAGCGACACTTTCGTCCAGAAGTTGTTCAAAATATCAGACAGAAATTAATGGCACTGTTATGCCATGTTCCTCATCATTCACTCGTTTTAGAGGAATGCTTTGCCCATTTTGATCACTCAACTCTACTACAGCTGCGTCATAGCCTCGCATGATTTACCGGTTCCAAGGTATCCAAATTTCAGCGCCTCCATGCGATTTAGAGTCGAGCAGGACATGGTGATATTGGGAAGCGAGGGATGGTGTATGGCCTGGTCAAAGGAGGAACCTCATGATAGAAACGGTGGAATTTCTGGATGAGAACTAGATAGAAATAGTCAAGTCTCCAACATCTTAAATGTTCGTGGTCATCGGATGCATCATTTCGGTTGAAAGATGCTTCTATCTTGCCGTTTCCCCACAAGCCATTTGTCGCATCAATGTGGTTCTCAGGTAGGAGACGAGGGTCCAGCAAGGGCCGACTATAAACGACTAGTAACCACAGAAGTCCAAGAGCAAAAGGACCTGACAAGTCACCATGAATCCGAATCAGCAAGTTGGAATGGAACTATGAAATTATGAATTGTGTGCCTTTTGGTTGTAGCCATTTGGAATATGTTTTGTTGAGGGTAGCCACTGGTATTGTGGATGTTTTTTTTTCCCTCACCCCTACTTAAGGAAGACTTTCCATTTGACTACTTTGATTCCCAAGTGAGCCTGAAACCACCCCCTGGACTCTCTTGGAAGATTTGCCCCAAAAAATAAGTGCTTCAGGGTTTCCCTACTACTAATTTTTACTTCACCTTTTCAAATGGCAGCAAGACGAGTAGGTGTCCAACCCTGCTCCTTCTGACCGTTCCCAGGATCGCATGATGAAAACCATTATGGCCAGCTTTGACTCCAAAGCCCGAGGTCGTCATCCTCCAAGCTACCCAAAAATGATGTCATTCAGATGTGACTGCGGCTCCACATGATACAATCTTTGATAAAGATATCCGCTCCATTCTTGCTTGCGCCGAAATGGCACCAGGATTTTTGAGCAATAGCCAGCTGTACTCTTTGTAATATCTTGTCATTTGTTATTTGTTTTAAAAGCTTTCCTTTTCTTAAAAGTCAAATTGAAGATCCACAATCACGTCAGACAGGTCGGACAGGTCCAGTTGACATTTTTGTTGACCCTTAAGTCCAGAAGCCAACAACACAACTCAGCCACTCGCAGATGCCTTGCCTCCTCCACCAACAGCTTCGGGTGATTTGGAGGCGCGACCCTATGTTCAACGCGGTTAGATGGACAAAAGACGTGGTCGGAGTCGGACCAGTAGATATGACCGTGTTGATCTAAGAGTAAAGGATCTCACAGCTTAAGAGGCGATTTGAACCTCAACCCTAAGGTGTTGTAACGAATTGTGAGGTGTTGCCCAATTCATCATGCGGCAATTTCATGCAACATATGTTTAGATCCACATCTATTCTGACCCTTAAGCTTCCAGTGGAACTGGTTATATAAGGTAGTAGACGTGGAAATCGACGAGACTCGTGTGCCCGCTGGACCACTGGAACTGGGTTCGGAAGACTCAGGGGAGTTGGCGGTTGGAAACGGCAGTGGAAAACCCATCGCTCTCACTTGGCAGGAAGTCACACCCGGCCATACCAATGTGAAAATAGCCTTCCAACCATCATGAAACAGAACATAAAAAACTGAACAAGTCCTTCTTGGAGGAGGAACATCACCTACAAAACCCTTCAAATTTCGGGCTTCTAGAAGTCCGTTTTCGAGGGTGCAAAGAGCTGGCAGGAATGTGGGGGTAAAGTCCAAAGACCTGAGCCGACCCCATGAAAGTGTAGTGTAGTTTCGTTTGCTGTGGCGGATCCCTTCGAAGTGTGGATGACACAAGAAATTCAGGTTGTTGAATTGTTTGATAGTTTCTATTGATTTTCTTAGTTCACCCAGAAGACTGGAAGAAACAATTGTTCCCTGCTTTGATAAATTTCAGGCATCAACAATCACATGGTCTCGAAATTCCAGTTTCTTGCTATTTGGTAGGTGAATTAGGATCAACAACTTCATTTTTGGAGTTTTAGACTTGTGGTTGACTACTCCACATCCCCTTTCATAGGGATTCGCTTTGGTGGCAAACCACCAAGGGGCTAAGTGGCTAATCACAGAAAAGCGTTTGGAATTATGACGCTATCAATGATGCTTTGGACTTTGGACGTGTTTTTTTCTTTCAATATTGAATATGCAGTGGCTACTTTGTGAGTATCCATGTCATATCACAGGGGTGGATACTGTAGCAGTAATTGTTAATCATACCTTTTTCTACTAGGGGGGCTTGTATATGTAGTCTATTCCAGGAAGATCTCCATAGACACTCTCCATAACAATGACACATACTTTATTACCATCTTTTGACGTCACAGTATATACCAGATTTTGGGTGGTGCTTGACAATTCCATTCTGTGGGTCAAATCGTCCAAACCATGGGGCATATGCAGTGGCAGCCTTTCACACCTTCGCTTTTCCATTGAGGCGCCCTCTCCGTCACGGTGCCTGAAGGCTGCGAGGTGCCACGAGCTGGTTTGTTTTGGTAAAACATGAGGAGATGACGTCACTCCCAAACAGGTGGGCTGGGCTGAACAAATTCTCTCCTTCTCCAAGTAGAAGTTGCACCATCTCCTTTCCAGATGGGAAAGTAGATGGTCTAATTTTTTTCTTTACCAAGGTAGAAGCTTGTAATTCTTTGCGAGTTAAAAAAAAAGTGATGTTTCGATTCTCGAGTTCTCCTTGTCTTGGCGGATTTTGGCACGCCAGAGGTATTTCAGACGCATGATTAGATTCACCGTGCTAGGTGATTCAATGATCATTTTTTATGACTCCCCTGAATGATGAGGGCGGAAAGCGGTTTGGATCTCGGCCCCTTGTGTGCCAAAAGCACCAGGCTGGATCCCAGATGAGTGTCACGGTGGCTTGGACAAAATGGATGGCCTTTTCAGATAACGAAGGGTGCATGAGGTAAAGCTCAAAAATTCGATGATGGTGATGATGGTTAGTTTTATTGTCATTCTATCATTCATATTTTTGAAGTATTTCAGTATTTTGATAATTTATGAGATCTATAGACATGCCGACATGCCTGTTGTTTTTATGGTCAATATGATTGACGGCAAGTACATCTGCGCCTCCGAGTTGGCACTTGCGGGCCTTGGCAGAAAAGGCACGAAGACAGATGACACTAAAAAGAAAGAAAAGAAATACACTACCAGGGTTACCAAACCCAAGTATTGGATGACTGCGCTGATATACTTTTGGTGTATCAGCCCAATTAGTTGTTGCAATACAAGCAATCAGTTAATTCAGAATTCAACAATACCAGTCTCGGCGGCATACCCCGAGTTTCCAGGTGTAGGACTTACCCACACCAATATGCACACAGCGCAGTTGTTTTTCACAGCTGGCACAATCTCAATGCAAACAATTCAGCACCACACTACTCAAGAGCTTGAGCTGCGACACTGCACCTCAACCATGCTGACACAAGCAAGCACAGACAGCAGCAGAAGCGAAGGGCATCCTACACACACAGTAGAAGACCACTTCCTGCAGTTCGTCATGATGATCCTCGTCTACGTCGTCATCTTTGTCTACTACCTGGACGAGACCTACAACACAACACACCAGCGCAAGCGCGGCAGCAGACACAAACACAAGAAGAGACGTCGTCGCCACAAACAGACGACGCAGAAGGCACATACCAACACCAAGTCAGCTTCGTACCAGCTGATGCCAGCACGTCTATGCAAACATCGCCGCTGCAAACAAGCACGGCTCAGGATCTACAGATGCAAACAGTACTTTTGGACAAGACGTGTGCTACCAAAGTATCCACCATACAAAAAGAACAAGCAAAGCAGAGTTCACCCTGTCACACACACCGTCAAGCAGCACTTTTACAATGCTAGCACTGACACAGCATGGCAGCACGCAGCAAGACAGGCAAGAAACACACCACACACAGGAGCAAGTTCTAGACTCGAACAGCTCATCAAACAAAACATCCTCGCTACCGCGGGGGAAAGCATCCACACGCTACACAACTGGCGACACTTCATAGGAAGAGGGGGTGGATCACACACAACGAGGAGGAAAAGAGATGAGCGCAACAACCTTGTGGAGCTACTACAATCCACTCTGACAACTTGGCAAGCTCAGCAACCTTCGAAGAAACAAAAGTGCAACCAAGACCAGTCGCTCATCAGCATTCTGGAAAACATCCTCCGAGACAGCAAACAACGCAATGACGATGACGACACGGTCGCCACAAACATTCTGCAAGCACTTGAGCATCAGCAGCAGCACTATCCACCACAGGAACACAAGCGCACCCAGCAGTCCTTCTACCCGAAGCACAAAGCCGGGACCGCCGCTGCACAAAATTGGTGGACGGACAACTCATACAACAGCTATGACTACAACAGCTGGTCACAGCCGCAGACATGGGAACAAGACTGGTGGACATGGGACAGCAAGCAACAACGGAAAAGTTGGCAAGAGCACGCAGAAATTGAACCACAATTGCCAAAGCCAAGCTTTACAGAACTTCGTCACAGTGAATGGACCCAGCCACCAGACATGCTTCACCTACAAACACTCAAGCATTGCCTCACCACTGGTCAAATCGCTAAAGGCAACACCATGCACATCACAACCAAACAGCAGCTGCAGGAACTCCAGACTTTGATTGATGCACACAACGTTGGAGGACAGCTCACACTCATCCTGACGGATGAGGCAAAACAAACACAAGGTGCTTACCACACCAAAATTACAGCCAAGCGCAAGCACCAAACTAGGATGGCAACACACGATGTGGCTCTACTTGAAGCCATCCCAGGCAATAAAGGACCTTGGACGCTACCACCAGTCAAAACACAAACTCATGTCAAACCTGTTGACAGAGTCACCATACGCATCACAGCAGCCAGCCATTTTCGAGCACACCTTGATACCAACACAACTACACCAAACAAAATTCTGGCGGACTTGGCACAAACAGTCCCAGGATTAAAAGTCAGTCAGATCAGCGGAGGACAATGGTGGAGTGAAGAGCTGAAGGGGAAACAATTCCTTCACACAACTGTCAAAGTCCCTACAAGCATTGCGGACACCATCATCAGGTATAGCGGCACCCGAGGCATCTTCACTTGCAAACTTGGCCTCACACACACTACACGTCGCATCAACTGGTTCGCACGGGAACCAAACGAAACAAACGAAGCATATCTCCGCAGAATTCTAGCCAAAGCACACAATAGCGATGAAGGTTTGAAAATCCGAAAAGGAGGTCCTGACGACCTCGGTTTGTTTTGCACCGAAGAGGAAATGCAACAACATACAGCAAGCCATTGGATCTCAACAGGATACCCAAAAGGATGGGAGGAAGACGAAATCCTCACGTTTCTCGAAGAACAACAATGGACCAATGCAAACATCATTAGCAGGAGAGGCACAAAACGCAAAGGCCCACCAACTTGGTGGTTTAAAGCCACCCCGCCACAAGACAGCAAGTCAACCCAAACTTCGTGGGAGTTCTTACTCCCCTCTGAAGATAGAATCTTCATACACAAGGCACCTCCAAAGACAAGCGCACAACGGCGTCACTCTAGTTGCAGGGCCCCGGAAGCAATGGAACACCAGCATTCCATCTACACCCAAGCCGAATACATCACACTGGCAAAAGCAAAGCACCAAAAGAGCGTGGGATAACGAAATTGAAATTATGTCAGACCAAGAGCCTGGCGAAACACAGATCGACTCACCAAGTCAACATGACGTGAGCACTTCTTCCCATGTCCGACCTCCCTTTCAGGACGAAATTGAACAGCTCGTTGCCTCCGGTTGGACCAGAAAAGACTGCGGGGGGCAGGGCGAGTGCGGATACTTGGTAATCGCCCAGGGGCGTAACCATAATCAAAATCAGGATTTCTTATCCCAGGAACTAGGAACAGGCAAGTCGCGAAGCGGCCAACATCAGGGCCAAAGTCTTCAACCACATACAAAAACCAGCAAACATCGATCGCTATAAGGAGTTTTTTGCAAAAGACACATCTACACCAAATGGCGAAAGCACATGGGACGAATGGCTCCGGAAAGCCTCCAAGAAAGGAAGCTGGATAGATGGATTTCAGTTACAAAGTGCATCCGAAAAATTAGGTCAGCCATTTCATAATATGGAGCCTGGATGTCGCTTCGGACAACACGCAGACTCGGCAGCGCTACTTGTATGCTCCCACAATATCCCACAGAGTGGCGTGTCCTGCAAAAGGAACATGTCCCATCGTCATGGTGCTACAATCAGGACATTACACATTGCTTGTCCCACCGGCAAACACTGACTACCCCAGCAATTGGCTTCTGGAGGCCAACGCCCCAACCATCCGGCACCTTGAAGGGGCCGGACCACGAACTATCAAGCACCACATCAAAACAGCCTCAGCAAGCACCAGCAGTGCAAGCCCAAGCATCCACACCTGGAAGCCACCGCACGGCAACAGCAACGGCGAAGACACGCCTATAGCTTGCATACATGCCACCTCACCAACGGAGAACAAACTCCGTCAGCTCATACGATGCAGCTTGCACACACTCCGCTACGTAAAAGCATACAGTCAAACAAAAGCAGGAAGCAGCCCAATGCCGGTCAGCCGCAGCCGACCTCATGCCCTTCGCCACAGTCGAGCCGGCAACACAAGCACCGCGACTGCAGCCTAGCCACCTTCTTCACTCGCAAGCCGCAAGCAGCAAGCAACAAGCAGGCAGCAGCAGCCAGCAGCTTGGAGCCCGCTTCGTGTCGTGGTTCCCACGTCAGCCTGACCTCTGGTGAAACCCCTCGTTGCGTTACTCCTCACAACAACATACAGGATGCCGCCGCAGTAGCGCATAGCAACATCGACAGCACGCTACACAGCACACAAGATACTACTGACGCTCCTCAGCTATCGCATACACCCGGCAGCCACAGCACGCTCACGGCTTCGAACCTGGATATCCCCAACACGCAGCCGCCAAACAGTCACAAAGCAGCTCCTACTTACGTTGAGCCAGCAGTTCGCAAACACGAGTGGGGCAGGAAGAACATGCACAGACAACTCTGGACCTGTCCTATCTGTCTAGAAAACATCGAAGTCCACGGCCATAATTCAGGCCAATACTACAGGAAAAAGCATCTCGAACTCATGCACAATGAGCCCCTGGCCAAATACCCATTGCCAGGCAGACAAAACAACACCCACAGAGCCATGCTCAGAGCAAAGCAACTGCCGAACGTTGGTAGCAAGCACGATGTTGTCAGCATTAAAGGCAAAGGCTTACATGACCTGGTTTCCAAAACAACGTGGATTTGCAGACTTTGCTTAGCAAGAGGCACTACAGCAAAAATCGCGACAAATGCCTGTGACACCACCCGTGTACCATTCTTGAGACTTAAATGGTGGTCACAACTTGGACACAGCCCAAAAGCAGCAGCTTGCCGACAATCTCAGCCTCAGCGACAGTCTCATCAAGGATTTCGATGAAAAAGCAGCTGAAGCAATGAAAAAGACAAAACCTCACAAAAGACCCGCGCCCAGCAACGCTGACCACAAAGAAATGGTCAAAAAGAAAAGAGCCATTTGGAGAAAACAACACAACCTGTGCCAAGACACTCGACAGGTCAGCGGGGCCGGAAACATGCAGCTCACTCTCATCCCTGTCGCAAACAAGAAAAAATTGCAACACGGACATGCGACAGACACTTCACCACCGACAGCAGACAAAAAGACACAAAGCACTTCCGTCAAACAGCAAAAGCCACGCGGCAACAGCATCATTGGTGGAAGCGCAAACAAGAGCAACGGAAGCAGCACAAGCTTCCGCACAGAACTTCACTTGCAGAAGAGACATACATACGACACATCCTGCAAATCTCAACAGCAAAAGCAAGAAGCAGCTTCACAACACACACAGCTTTCGGGTCTGGCAGTGTAACATCAGAAGCCTTCACAAACGACGCGACATCCTGGACATGGCAACATAGGAAAACATCGACATCATGATTCTCCAGGAAACATACCTCACTAATCTCCAAGCTGAACAAATGCACAAGCAGAGCAAGCATTGGCAAATTTTCCATTGTGAATCACAAAAAGACCCGGGAACAATTCCAGGAGGAGTCGCCGTAATTGTTCGCAACGGCATCCCGGCCGTCAAAACAGCCAGCCACAGCACACAATACGGCGAATGGATCACCATTGCTCTTCCGCGGCAATTCATTACCTCAGTCTACAAACGACCAGGTAACACCAGAGAAAGTCATCGTCAATTCAACAACGAACTAGCCGAACACTTGGCTACGTTGGGCAGCACCACTTGGGTAGTCGGAGGAGATTTCAACGAGGAGCCTTTTGAACAATGGCCTCCTCTTGCACACCGCCTGGGTGCACAGGTTTTCTATCCTCATGACAATTCACAGACCGCTGCTAGCATTATTGACACCAACATGGACCATCCTGAACCAATTCCCACGCGATGGAACGGACATCGATGCGTGGACTGGACAATCCAACGCAACCAGCACTGCTGGCCAACAGTCAGCAAAATAAAATGGGCAGACCACAAAATGCTGACCTATGACATCCACAATCCTACGGCATTGCCTAGCATCCGCAGATTCAAGCCGCTCCGCAAATTCACCAAACCGGAACATTTGGACATCGAAGCTTGGAGGGCGCTGGTGAAAAAGCACTGGGAAAACATTCCCAACCGTCACGGTCCACAAAACAATCCCCACAGCGACCTGGACACAGCCTGGACTCACCTTCAGCGGAGCCTCAGCATCGCCTTTCATAAAGCACACCAAGAAGCATATCAAGACAGAGAAGACCGACCGCGGCAGCCAAAGCAGTACATCAAAGGTGGCCTACCGGCCACGACACAAACATTTGCGCCACAGCAAGCACACACCTCCGCTGCTACATCAGTTCGACTAAGCAGACTTCGGAGACTTTGGAGGCGACATCACGAATTTTGTCATCACCAGCAACACTCCCAATCGGCAGCCTCTAAGCACCTTCGACACAACATCATCACGGAAGCCAGACAACTCGGATTCCGTGGTAACCCCATTGATAGCTCACAATTACTTGAAGCCGAACAATGGATTTCACAACAAATTAGCAATGAAGAAGACGCTCAACAGCAAGCCCGCATTCGACATTGGAGACGTAAATTACAACAACAGGACAAACATGTCTGGAAATGGCTGGCAAGAGGCCGCAAAGGCACCCCCCTTACGGCAGCAAAAACATCTTCAGGTCATATAGTGGGAGGCGATGAGCTCATTCACGAACTTGAAACATTTTGGCGAACCATCTGGCCCAAGCAACATGACCTACCGGACCTCCCGACCTTACAGCAAACAGCTCCTGCATGGCCTAACACACCACTGCCGGCCATCGCACCACTCACAGGGGCTCATCTGCGGCGCATAGCGGCAGATCAAGAAGGAAAAACATCCGGTCCGGACGGATGGACACCTGGGGAACTCATGCACGCACCAATTGAAGCAATGGACATGGCCGCAAATCTTCTTACACAAGTCGGAGATAATTCATGGCCAAAACCCCTTCTTCACTGGCAGCAGATTCACACCCCCAAACCCGGCAAGGTCAACGCAATCCCCAATGCCAGACCCCTAGCACTAGGGTCAGCATGGTACAGGCTTTGGTCCAGTTTCTACACCAAGCAACTCAAAGATTGGACAAGCAAACAGCTACCTTCTCAACAAGACGGGGCAATATCCAAGCGCGGAGTGGCAACAGCGCTGATTCCGTTACTTTGTGACAACCCAGCACTTCCTCACTTCATCGGCACGGCTGACCTTTCAAAAGCCTTCGACCGAGTCTATGCTCCAGCAGCAGACCAAGCACTGCAACGCATGCAACTCCCGGACTTTATCCGACAGCCATTAGCAATGCAATGGAATCAACAGCAGCGTTGGTTAACAGTGGGGCAACACGTCGCAGCAGCACCAATCACAGACATACAATGCTTGCCGCAAGGCGACTCTGCATCGCCGTTAGCACTCAATGCGCTTCTCGCAGAACCTCTGAGACGCATCTTGCAGCAACAACATGCAGTACACACAAAACACCACATCACGTTCCTGGACGACAGGTCCTGGATCAGCAGCACGGCAGAACAATGCCTGGCAACCGCTGATTTATGGAGAAACGAAATTCAAACACTCAAGCTCGCAGAAAACTGCTCCAAACAAGAATTCGCTGCCACCGGCGGCAAGAAAAATGTCGAAAAGTTGACAAATGCCATGACGGCTGCAAACACCCCGGGTCACCTCAGCCAACGGCCCAAACTGCTTGGCACCTTCGTGTCCATCACACGTCAACACGTGGCCTCCAACAAAACGGAGGACCAGCAAATCAACAAGGCTCTGACCAGCCTAAAATGGGTCTCACAGCTGCCGCACAGGTGGCAAGCAAAAGCAGCATTCGCTAAGGCTACTGGCCTTGCAACTGCAGCAGCAACCACGTATTGCAGACTTCCACCTCTGAAGGCAATTGACCCGCTATCTACAGCCATTACAAAATGCTACGGCAACGGATGTAACAGCAATTTGTTCCGGCTTCTGGCTGGCCATTCAGCAGACCCACACTTCCGCATCGGTGCAACAGCAGCACAACAGACACTTCGCATGGCAGTTTCCTCGCAACATTTTCGCAACTGGTGGCAGACCAGACAGAGCTACGGCCCACTGGGTCTTACAAACAAATGGCTGGCTCGTCAAGGATGGCAAAACACAAACTTGCCATGGACATGGAGCCATCCACTTATCCAGGTGGTACTCACAGCGGATCCTTCAACAACAATGCAACAAGCAGCTGTCGCAGCAGCAGCAGCAGCAATGCCACACTTCGAGCTACATAAAGTGGGAGATCCATCGGCACTTGGACATCACCTGAGGGAAGGTTGGCGAGCACAAAGATGGGCTGGCTTCCTACGTAGCAACACCAGAGCAGCTGCAGCTTTGGCACCACACTATGGCTCTTGGTCTTCTGTCGCTGACAGAGCAAAAGAAGCCAGCAGAGCTTGGAACTATGTTCGAATGGATCTGCAAGCACATGTTCGGGCCATCACTACTGACCAGTATATCTCACAACTCCGACTTCGTAGCAATCAAGGACTACCTCCACAACCTTGTGCATTTTGCGGAGCTCTACTTCCCAACCGTGCACATGAATGGTCTTGCGTGGCTTTGAGAACCAACTCCTTGCCTCACCCAGATCTACTGTTTGCCACCTTAGGATGGCCCAGACCCAACAGCCGAGACGATAGAGATTGCCTTTCTGACCTTGCCGAAGTCAGAAAGAAAGTCTTGGCGCTGCGCTACAACAAGTAGCATCCCAACTTGCCACTTCGGTGGCAACCCCCAGCTGAAAGGCCAGGAGACCGCCTACAGCTACATCAATGACAATGAAATGAAATCAATATGATTGACGATGGTGATGGTGATGATGCAAATGCATGGTTGACTTGTCAGATAATAAGAAGTGAAGACAGGTGAAGTTACTCAGCATTGATGTTGTAGATAAGTGACACCATGCGTAAAATACAATTCAAATTAAGCAAGAACATGCCGAGATGAGATGGGTTCGAAACAGTGCTCTTGAACAAAAATCAAAGGGGTGACGAATTACTTCCCTTACGTGATGGGGAGCTCAATGATCCCTTATCATTGAATCCTTTTCACCCAGCATGCTGAGAATATTCAAACGGGAAAGCTAGACCCCTTTTGCAGCATGCTGGGTCCTGAACCTCTCCACAGTAAAGATGAAACTATTTCCTTGCCTTTGTTAAGGCTAAGCGGATCTTCCACCCCAGTCTGATCATCCGGGATCGCCAGCAGCCCAAACCCCACGGCAGCTAAGGGATCAGATGGACAACCTATGATGGTCACAGTTCCTGGGGGGCTCAGCCCTGGGATGTCTTTCGAGGCTGGGCAGAGCCGTGCTCAGTCATTTTGTTGGTCCTTTTCCAAACACCTGCGGGCTCTTTGGCATTTTGGAATGTGATTTTACTTCATGCCACTTGAGCCTTGATTTGGCTCCAGCATGATGCTAGTTTGAAATTTCAGGAGCACCTATTTAGTTTAATGTTATTGACGAAGGAATTGCAATGCTGGCCTCACGAGTTCGATTCCTTGCTTCAAGCTCCCTCCAGCGTGTTTCTGGTAGGCATCAAGTGCTGAGGTTAGTGCCAAGTACTCTTGATTCGTGGAATCTGGATGTGCAGACCTCCCACCAGCGCCTCTTGCAAAAACTTGAATTGATATGCCGGAGGCTCAAAAAGCATTTGGATAAGCAACCCTGGCCAAGGCCAACGCACTTGGAAGTGGGAAATGTGTCCTTAAAAATGCCAGTTTCGAGGGAGCAACTTGGTGCAAGTTCGGTACAGATCCCAGAGGTGAGTATAGCCTACTTGGCTGGGTTTTTTGATGGTGATGGCTGTGTGAGTTCAACAACGGACTTGTCTGGCTGTCGTTTGGAAGTTGGACAGCAAGTCTTTGGCAGTGCAATTTTGGTGGCGTTTTTGGATGCATTTGGGGGCAGCGTTCGCTTTCATGCTGGAGGTAAAGGTTCCAAGAAGCCAAGCTTGGTATGGAGTGCTTCTGGGGAAACAGCTCGCTTTGCAGCAGTTGTACTTCATGCCCATTGCCTTGTAAAACGGGAACAGCTCGGCATTGCAATAAACTGGCCGCAAGAAGCTGCTCAACGAAGGGAACTGGCTTTGAGACTGAAATCGTTGAAGCAAGGTCCGCCGAACATAGTCGTTCCAAGCCACATTTCATGGAACTATTTTACTGGTTTTTTTGACGCAGAAGGCTGCATTCGTGTCCCCTCGTGCAGGAAAGCAGTCTGGCTGGAGGTCTCTCAGAGCGATGCAAGCATTTTACATATTGTTCGACATTTCTTGTTGGACGAGCTCCCTCCAGGAAGCCATGTGCCAATATATTTTACCGGTAATTTTCACAGACTCATGGTGTCGTCCTCAGATGTGGCCGTTCTCGTGCTCAGAGAGATGATTGCAAACGGATTGCTGCTAAAACGACCTACTGCGTTGCATGTTTTGCATTCACTCCATTTGCCCCACTCTGTGTTGCGAGATGAACCACCCATCAAAGGCAACCAGCATTGTTTCAAGAGATTGGATGCAGAAGGCTGCATCAGAGCCAAAAACATAAACAATTTGCGGTCAAGACTCAGGACCGCTTTCAACAGCCAGTCGTCGAACGTTTCTGAATTGGACACTCAGTTGTCTGCTGCAATTCTCGAGCACTCCATCTTGAACTTGCTGAACCAAGTTCAGCGGCTGAGAAGTGCAATTGCGTCACTTCGATTAAAGGTTCAGGAAGGCATGCTGACATGACATTCTGACGTGGCTCTTCAAGGCAACGTGGGCATTGGTCTTATTGAACCAGTTCTGTACGTCTGGCTGTCACATGCTATCTATTCCACTATTTGCGGTTGAAAAATGTGGAAGGATACCAAGATGGGGACTGAACTGCTACGGTACGCATGCATCAAGGACTCATTCTGTCTAGTTCATGTGCACAGGGACCTGCGGGAAGCTGTCCATAGGTCAATCAAGTAAGCATGGGTGGGTGGGTGGTGGGTCCTGAGAAAGTATGCACAACCTGAATCTGATTGCAAGCTGAAGACAGACTTGACTTCGTTGTGACTGTGTAAGTCGGCATAAGGACGTACTGTAGTCTATTCTGAGGATACGGGGGGATTCCAGGTTCAAGCTGAATGCCATAGATGCGACTGAAAGTATAAATGGGGTTGTATTGTTTAGCTTTGTTCTGTTCGTTTGATTGACCGACAGACTATCTACCGCAAGTTGAGGCAATTTGGAAGTTTACTGTCCCCAACTAAATATATCATCTGTCGATGTACTTGCCTTCCATTTCCACAAGGCCAGTCATTTGCTTTTCTTTATCAGGATATTAGACACGGCCTTAGTAGAACCTCTCTCAATAAGGAACATTTACAACCCATAAAAGTCCATGCATAGGATCTTAAGTATATAAGCCATCCAGGCCAATGTCCAGATACATTCGCCAATGTGTCATACCGTTCCCCCCTTCACCCATGAGCCCCGCAGGTGCCTTGTGTTCGCGCTGGCTATGGTGGAGCTGCCGGAGGTATCGGAGCCAATGGTGTTGCTGGTGGTTAGCAGACCTATTCCAGGTGTATCAGGAGGTGAGATCAAATCCCCCCATAGGGAAGCACAAACCAATCATTAGTAAAAGGCGAAGAATAGGGAACATAAGAAAAAAATATAGTGATGTCAACCTAAGCCCACTGATTTGTTGATTTATTACTGCTGCCGATGGTGCTGTGTTGATACCGAACCCTTTCACGGCCAGTGGCCGTCAGGTTACGCGCCCAGAGCTCCGCACTGAGTTTGCCGCCAATGTACAAAGCTGTTATCGCGAAGGGTGGCTCCGAAAGGCAGGTATTATTCCATTTTTAGCAAGACAGGACATCATGATAACTGCTTGTGTTTTGTTTTTAATTTGATACCCACTATATACACCCCACTACTGTAAGATAGATGGCACCAGTCTGATGTATTGGTTTGTTTCCTATCCCTTGTTACTATCCTTTGCTGGGAGCTGCGCCATATACTTTGACTCTGGTGTATGTTTGATTATTACATGGTTTGGTGACTGCTATAGAAGTATTGAAGGCAAAGCCGGGCTGGTTTCCGTTTACACATGGTCACAAAGTTGGCATTGAGTAGTGCAATCAATGAACGACAGTAGGGTTACTAGGAGTCAGTGCAGCACAATTGTGGGGTGTTTATGGCTTACATCCCCCCAAATGTGTATAGCAAGTACATATATAGCCCCTGAAAAATGGTGGTTGGAAGACTGCTTTCCTTTTGGGATGGTAAATGTTCAAGGGTTATGTTAAGCTTCCAGGGATTACAGGGTGGTCATGGTAATGATGTGTTGCCTTTTCTGCCAAAGGAGCACATTGTTCTAGCGAAATGCTTTCGGGGCCACCATTTTCCTGGTCGATTATGAACAAGCTGAAGTGAACATCATGATTTCATATTGCAGGCTTGGGCAGGACGACAGCAGGGAAATTGCAAAACCCTGTGGCGGTTGCGCCTTAGAAACTTGTGAGGAACTTCGATTGTGATAGATTTCTGAGAGAACATGTTCTGAAAAGAAGTGATGCTGGCACGTGAAGTCATCAAGAGACAACTGTATTAGACGAATAGTGTCATGTAGAATTGCTGTAACATTTTTGTGGCTGAGATCATGGATGATGATTTGTGGATGGCAAATGATGATGGGTTTGATAGAGTCTAGAGTGATGGATGAATGGAGTGGAAGGGTCGCTGGGTAGGTAGTAGATGGATGGATTATTACGGAGATGTAGGGATTTTTCCCATCATGTGACGAGGTTCCTATACACCTTCAAACCAGTAAAGCCAGAATGGATGAATGATCAACGATGCCAATCAATTGGATTCCCGTATGTTGTCGCATTTTTCAATCTGGTAGTTGGTTTGCGGTTGGTAAATGTGGCATTTGCTGAGCATCCGCAGACTTGAATAAAATAGATCATGAGAAAGTTTTACACACATTGGGTATTGTTGTCTACCACTTGATTATTCGATATGTTGATTCCATCTCTGTCAGTTGCGTCATCCTGTCCAAAAGACTGCACCTTGACTTTAAAACTGTCTCTGACTTTCAAACCCTTCGAAGCTTCACATCACGGCTCGCACAAAAAAAAACAGACAAGGGGCTGTGTAAGGGGGAATTGTTGGATGGTTAGGTTATTGATGTTATATTGAAAGGGTCATGGAAGATCTGTAGATTCAATTCTCAAATGGCAATTTTGCGATTTGAGGGGGCAAGGCTTGAGTATTGATGAATTGACTCTAAGGTTTTTCTTCAGAAAACGTCCTTGATTCTGTTGTGGTCGTCTATTGGTTCAATTGTGTTTTTGGGCTTGGTCCCATGCTTGCATTGAGAACAGTATGAATTTCCATCAATTTCCCATGTAGTCTACTTAAGCGTTGAATGTGAGGGATTTCGGGCTTGCCATATGAACTCACTTATGGTTGGTTTGGTCATCGACCTTAGCCAACCTTCCTGAAAAGGTATTATCTAAGGGAACCCTCCAAGTTTCCTTAGTTCACTAGTTTGTTCAGGTCGGTGCATGCTATTGAATTATCACGCTTTACCCATCCTCACTCAGATTGGCAACTTTTACTATCATCCCCAACTTACTTACTGTGCTCTCGCTTTGAAGGGGTCCCATTGACCTGGTCGATTAAGTACAGACTTTGTTCCAGGGGGTTACTGCACCCGGCTTGAGGAAAAAGTTGGCAGCAGGGTGCTGCGTGGGGTGATGGGTTTATGGTCCTTCTACCTTCGGAGTTGGCGTTTTTTGAGAAATGGTGATCCCAACGGCTTTGCCAAACAAGTGTCTAGTTCAACCAGGTTGAAACGGCAAAATAGTGTAGTCCAACAAGCCAATATTTGGAACCAACCTCTCAAACTCACACCAATTTTCTTGCTGCAAAAGTTATAGTTGACCTCAGTCAGCCAACATGCCCTTCGAAGTATTCGACAGGACATGGCGACTCCTCACCTCAGTGAATATTTAGACGAATCCACCATGGAATGGACTTGATGATACTACTATTGCTGATGTGACTTAGTTTGGAAATCACGTGATTTGACAAAGTCAGATTAGGTTTTATCTTCGGATCACTAGGAACTTTATTGATGATTGACCTTTGAGAACTTTCTTAAATGAAATTATAGCTACAGAACTTATGACTTCAGACTTATGACTCTTTTGTTCCAGGCACTGGCGGATTTGGATGCAGTGTTGCGGGAAGATCCCGAGCAGACGTTTCTTGGGCTTCTTTAGATAGGTGGAATGGACAGAAAGCACCACCAGTTGCAACAGGGCTGGAAGATTTGGAAATATGGTACACTACCATCCCACCAAGTAGTAGACATAGCTCTCCCAACCTCCATTTTGCAAAGTATCATTCCCGTATTGTGCAATACATGGTAGTCTAGGTATTGATTGATCATCGCCTCTTTATCAACTACTTTTGCCCGAAGATTTACAATAGGTTTGGATGGACCTGGTGACATCACACCCTCCAAAAGTCATTGTTCAATGGGAAATCCTCCCTCAAAATGGTCAAACATTTCCGAGAGCTCAGAGCTTGATCACATGGTGCCAACTGTTTTTTTTCTCGGCCCCGGTGGATTTGTCAATCATATGTGAAGCCAGCTTTATAGATCGTTTCCATGAAAGAGTGACCCAAGCCTGATGATCTTGATGATCACTGGCATCATGGGCGGAGCACCCAAGAAGAGGAACAGCCTTGCGTGCTGTAGATTGTGTGTTGAGAGTCGAACTTGAATAGATAAAACTGAGACCCTCAAGAGCGGTGATGGCCACCATCACAAACTACAAGTGACTGCACTACTGTGCGTAATTCTTCCTGAAAAGCCTACAAACCTCCAGACCGTTGTTGACTGTAACTGTAATTCTTCATAGGAACTGTAACTGTAATTCTTCCATATGTTGACCTTCCATCTTGTGGTCAATCATCCAACAGGATGGGACAACTCACATATATTACCTCAACACTTGGCAGATCCGAAAGGTTCGAAGTTGCATTAGCAATCTTTACACCCCCGAAAACTAACATGTCCCTAAAAAAGGACTATTTCAGTAGGGCATACATCTTCCAACCATTGATTTTCAGGGGACATGTTAGTTTTCAGGGGAGTATTCCTTGCAACATCAGTCACACTGACTGAGGTTCGCCCTGCAAATGCGGGGTGAGATCAAGCGCAAACAGGGACAGTTAGAAGTTCGGAAGCCTCAGAGGTGAAGGGTCCAGCAGTGGAGCTTCTGAAATCCAGGGGCAGTGAGCTCGAAAGATCCCAAGTGATGTATATATATTCTCTTGGGGAAGTATGTTATGCATATGCAGTAATCACTGTATTTAAAGAAATATCTAAACAAGCACTCTTATCACTTTGAAGATGATTTGGAGATGAAATCAAGGGAGATTCTTGCTTTCATACTGAATTATTCGCATTGTATAATCCATACACATCCGTGCCACCATCGTACCAGAATCAGAAATCTCCCTTCATTATTTCATTCGCGACTAGTCCACCATCAACCGATCCTCCCCTCTCAATTTGCGGCCTCATGAGGGGAGAAGGGGGGTTTCCATCCGCACTGCAAGATTCGCTTCATCTCTCGAACTTTAGACTACCTTGGCTCAAAAGCATTTTTGGGCAAATCACTGCTTTAATGCTGTGGTCAGACTCCACCAAAGATCAGAACTAGTTCATCAAGTCATTGTCAGAGTGCACTGGAGGGGAATTCAACAGTTAAGGGCGATACCATTGCTTTCAGTAAGATTTCAACCAGTTGCTTTGCAGCCAGGCCTTTTGCAATTTCATTCCATTTTTTTACATCTTGGAGATGTTCGTGGTCATTGTAGTCACTAACTTTTCAGTGATTTGGATGTTTGATCCACCACCTGGTACTTCTGAAACAGCTTTACGCGAAACCTTCAAAACAACGCAGCTACCGCATTGAAACACCGATTTTTGTGGCGCCATGAGCAAAAAGGGAGGTGGCATCAAACCAGATCGGCTGGAAACCAAAGATGAAGAGACACAGATCGAAGATGAAGTAGATCAAATAGAAGAGGAAGAGGAAGAAGAGGAGGCCAGGGAGATGGAATGATGCAACTGGGAGAATTGATAGGTATTTGTTCAACACAGATGAATAATCATGAACACATTTTGTCGTGTGCTTGGAAGGATCAAAGGAATTGTCATTGTTTGAAGCTTTTCAATGTAATTCCATGTTTATCACTGCATCCAAACATCCTTTTTGATCATCACGACTTTGACGACTTCACGGTTAGGAGCCTGCCGAAGATCCAGAGATTGATTTGGAGGTTGGATGATTGTGGATGAACGATAGCAATGTGAAACGACCCTACACCACAAAAAATGTGGTTCAGCAAGGGGAATCCTCTCAAACTGCGATTGTGTTGGTTTCAGTTTTATCCGAAGTCGCATTTATTGTTACCTACGGGTGATCAGATGAGCTGTTGAAACCTGGTAAGATGAAACAAGGACACACCGAGCTGGTTGGGTGATGAGCTTATGGAATGTCATAATCAGGGTTTTGAACGTTACTCAAATTGTGTGCTGTTTTTTCTCGCAGTTGTTACAGGACATATGGACATATCATGCGTGACTTCCCCATAACCTTGTCTGACAACAGGCCATTGCGCAAGGGGCGGTGGACTATGCAATGACGGTGGCCAAACGACAGCTGGCAGCAGGAGAATTGAAGTTGCTTGGTTGAATGATGTTGATAGTTGAGACTACCGTAGGCTCCCATTTGTATGGATCTCGCTTTTCTGTGTGTACAACATGTGCCTTTGAAACCCCACACGATGTGCTAGTGCTAGTCATAATAATGATTGACAGAACTTTTGGCGTCCCTGGAAGCTCGAGGTATTTGAGGTATAGGCACAAAGATATACAATGATATACAGATGATATGTTGACATTTTCATGCACATAGAAATTTGGAGTAGCAATAATCAGCAGATCGGTATGCATGTTGATTTGCATAGCCATCTTAGTTTCTTGGTAGGCGTAGGATTGCTGTGACTCTTCTGTAGATGCTGATGATATGAATCGCATTCCAACCCCAACAAAAACAATACTGTAGAGGGTGCAGTATGTACACTGTGCCATCTGCCCTCCAATCTGCCATAGTTCATTGGACATCATCCTTTTCCAAAAATACATCAGATTGTTGTCTATTAACGGCAGATTTGTTCCAAGTGATGTTTGGTGCTATACATGGTGAATCAACAACTCTTGTTTTTCCTCTCATGATGGACCACGATGTCGTGGTCAACCTGCCCTGGCAGGTTAGATGTCGGCTTGGGAGGTGATGATCTTTATCTCTCAGGCACTGGGGATGGACCGGTATATTCTGGCCCCCAAAGCCTTGTTGATGACGTCATGACCTGGGTGGAACGAATACAGGGCTAAGGAGGAAGCTACAAAAAAAGGTGGTTGGAATTTCAGTTGGAGTATCCAAGACAGAAACGATGATTCTTTTGGGTGTTGACTCATCAACCAGTGAAGTTCTCCACTAGTTACTAGTTGTCGGAATTTATGACTCATGCTTTCAGTAAACGTGACAGCCAAAAATAGGATCTTCACGACGCCTGCAACTCTTCCAGGCAACAGCGACTTTGATACGGCTGCAGTGCCAGGTTGGGGATGCACAGGTTTTAATGACTGGTCAGCCTACCCTTCCAAAACGTAATCACCTCAACACTAATAGTTTAATAAGGCCTTATCAAGGGAAATCAATGGTTCATAAGCCCTTATGAGGCCTTAGTTCTTGGGGGATCTTCGGTGGGTAGGTTGACTAGCCATAAAGTTTTGCCCCCATTTGTTCTCCTTGAAGCCTCCTTACCTCATGTCACGCCGAGGTATTTTCAATGATGAGGCCAGTAGTAGCCTCCTCCATTCCAGCGTGCCGCGAGCCCGCACTTCAGCCCAAGCGAAGCGGGAATTGCGTGGTGCTCCGGTGAGGCCAGTGAATGATGCCAAGGACGCCATGAGGGTAACACGTTGGAGTGAGAGGGGTTGAATCAGGGTGGTTAATTTTTGCAGGAAGGAAAAAATCATAGAACATCGAAGCAGATGGAAACTATAGATGGAATGAAGATCTATGGACGTTGGTTTAATGAAACTTTTACAGTGACGTTTTGATTTTATTGATTCATGAGGTTATTACACTCACCCTTGAGCACACACAAGCGGCGACGGTAAAACCTCCAAATTTATGTTGACCTCAGATCTGGGTGAAGTTCATCCCCTGATGAATTTAGGACAACCACTATGGGGCACTGTAGCTCATGAGAGCTACCCAAGTTTCCCCCACAGGAAATCTCCTACCCTGTAGGGTGGAATCCTCTTAGCGGATGCTAGTGGCAGGAACGGAAGGCGGAAGCCAAGCAACAGCGTGAAGAGAAGTTGCAGAAATGGTTTGGTCTGCCCAAGCATCTTGGTGACCGCCCCATTGAGCCCCTCACGCCTTGAAAGGCCCCTCATCTATCAACGTAAAATGAATCAGATACACAACAGCTTTTACCCTAATTCATTTTTGCTTGTCCATTGTTTTGGAAAATCAATCAGCACCGTCTATTAATGTTTATTATCTATCTTATTTGAAAATGTGTAGTCGAATTGTAAGAAATAAAACTATTTCTTCCCACATACGTAAACTATTTTCAGCAAGCAAGTCAATGTACCTTGAGCAAGTGGATGGTAAGAGATGAAACACTTCTTGATACTTCTTGACCAAATTCATTATATATTTTATATATGTATATTTTTTGTTTCAACAAACGCATTTATCTAATTTTATTTGCATGTCTTGAAAAAAGCAGATTGCAAGAGATAACGCAATTCTTTACCACATTCATTGACAAGTATTTTCAGTTCTTTACCAAAGTGATTGATTTTTTCAATAAGCACATTCATTACCTCTTTTGAAAAGCAGACTGTAACAGATGAACCAGTTCTTTTCCATTCTTTTCCAACGTCATCAACTGATTGTTTCAATAAACACATCCATTAACCTTTTTTTGCAGAGAGAATGCAGTTCTTTACCGAAGTCGTCAACTGATTTTTTGCAATAAGCACATTCATTTACCTTTATTGAGAAGCAACTTGGAAGAGATGAAACAGTTCTTTACCAACTCCATTATTCATTTCAACAAGGAACCGCAATGCCATTTCCCCACTAGCAGGAATAACAGCAATTCCTTTCGAGACATATCATCAACTGATACCTGCACCCACCACACCAAAACGGAACACTACCTGAGGCATAAGATGACACCGGAATTGGAGAGAGAACTCAAAGTGTTAAGACTTCGTGGCAACTTCGATCCCAAGAGGCTTGATGCTGTTGTTGATGGTGATTGCGATATTCTGTAACGCATGAGATGTATCCAAATTGGTGTATTTAAATGGTGGAAATCACTTGGGGTAGGTACTTTATCTAGATGATTTATGACGTTTTGTTTGTGCATTTTAGGTGAAACTGTAGGAGTGCAGTGTCTTCTTGGGATGATTAACCCCTGATGATGAGTGTGTAACTGGCGAAAAGGGTAAGCGGGGAGTGGGGGTACGAATTTTGAAACACATATTTTACGTAGGTTTGCATGGGATTCAAAAAAAGAAATGTTGTAATGATTCGCGCAGATGACATTAAAGATGTTGAATGACCAGAAGCGTTCCAATCCTCACTTGGCTTTTCGAAGCAATGATGGGGCAGCTTTTTGGGAGGCTATTACCGTCCCTGCTCCAAAGGTAGCTAAAGAATGTAAGATTTTCTGAAGTACCACATCCAAAAGCAACTCTGCGATATAGCGAAAAACCGCAACACACACACACACATGTTTTTAGAGATCCACTTGTGAACCCAAAGAACAACTTGTTTTTTCAAAAGAGTCGACAAGGTGCCTTTTGGTGCTAGGACATGTTGTCATTTCTGAGGTCTTGGTTTTTGAAACTGCCGGGATTGTTGTTCTTGTTTCAGTTCAGTTAATACAGATGATGATGATGATGATGATGATGATGATGATGATGATGATGATGATGGTGATGGTGATGGTGATGATGATGATAGCTTCTGGTGCCACAAGTGTCAACTCCACCTCCTTTTGAAACGGTGCCAGGTTTTACAAGGCCAACGACTCGAAAGAGCTTCCGCATCTCGGAGTGGGTTTGAGTGAATTCGTTGGAAACATACGATCTGAAGGTGTTGAACCCCAACAAATCGAAGGGTTGGAAACTGAACTCTTTTTGATAGAAGATGTTTTTCTTAGGTTCTATGTTAAACTTCAGGGGTGTAGGGGATTGTTTGATTTACTGTATACATATTTATACACTTTACAGTTTAAAGCGTTGCATGTCATGTTGAAGCTGATGTAAGTGGACCCAGAGAGTTGATCCTGAAAGGACCCCAATGAACTGAGAGGATCCCCCAAATTTGAGCAGATTCCCTCAAACCAAATAAAGTAAGATGGGTTATGTTTTGGGGATACTTAACGTACAGGATTACCAACTATGATGGTGCTTAAGTCTGGTTTTGGGATTTTTGGGTAACAATGCTGCTTCCAACGCATGGGAGTCCGACTATGATCAGGATCTTTATTGTGCCGTATGTCTCAGGAAGTACTTCACCATTGCAACGGAGGTGGGTGGTGGTATGGCAGCCACAGGTTACCACACCAAGACTAGAAACCTGACACGAAATGGAGGGAGATAGAAAGGGAAGAGAAAGATGATCGTTGGATAAATGGTAATGATCATTTTTGATATGTTTGAGGAATGACTGAGCTCTTATTTTTGAAGTGTCAGGAATTCGAAGGCTTTTATGCTTGGCACTACTGGTGGGTGCACCCACTGGATGTTGCAACCCTTAAACTGTTGGGCCTCCGCGTTACAGGGTTGCTATAATTGCCCAAGGAGAAGTTTCTGCTCATAGTGGTCGTGGACTCCTAGATACCTTGCTGAGAGACGACAAAGTGCTGCTTGACAGATTTAAGATGGGTTGCACATCGAAATGGTGGTGGGTTTCTTTTTGGTAAGCCGACATTGGAAGGAGAACTTACTGTTGCTTAGGTAAGCCAATTAAGCCATATCATTCCATGCATTCTAGGCGAAGTTAGGTTGATGTTGATATGAATATATATTGATGTAAAGTGTATATCATGTACATCAGTGCGCAGTTTAACTAATGATTCACCGGAGGTGGCAAAGCAAGGTGGGTAAATATTCAATAACCTTACTGTCCCAAGAGTCGTTACCCAAAACCGAGTTTTTTTTGCAACACATACTGAACCTACAAAGGACTTAAAACAACTCCATAGGTGCATGAAAAGAAGACAACACGCGGCGTTGTAAAACATGTGAACTGCAACTAAGGTTGTATTAAGACAAGATTCTATTGCAATTAGTTTTACAACCTCTACTGTATCCACCTTGTCAGAGAGGTCAGTTATAACTTTTGCATTGCAAGGCAGGAGTGGACCACCAAGAAGAGAAGCGAGGCTTTCGAGGGGGGGAACGATGAGGAAAACCCAGGTGAGTCGTGAGGAAGTTTGGAGGGTACACGTGGTTGGTATTGAAAGTTGAATGAAGTTGATTTTATAGTAAGTAGAATGTAGAAGATCTGATTTTATTAACTTTCCATAAGAGACATCACAAAAAGCCATTGTTGAAAAGTTGAAAACAAAAAATACTTTGAATCTGAGACTGTGTTTGCGCAGTAGAATGCCCACAGGCACAGAACAAATACTCTTGTGGAACTCACAGAACTCCCAGCCACTTTGTTTACCGTGCTACATTTGCATACCTTTGAACATTGCAGGTAGACATGAAGCATCATGCGGCCCTAAGCAGTGGTCATGGCAAGCGGAAGCACGAGGGAGCTAGGTCAGCTTAGTTATGGGAGTTGGGAGGAAGTTTCACAGGCTTCGTATCTTCCCTATGTCGACTTTGCTATAATCGTACCGTAGGTCTACTTGGGGAAGCTTTTGGGTAGAATAGCAGCAGTAGAACTATTTGCAGCGCCTGACATTTATGCCAAATTAGATCCAATTAGTTGACTTTTTTTTTAAATGAGGCTCGAAGGGAAGGGAGGTTTAGATTTTGTGGTCCGGCTACGGACAGTAGGGGTGTAAACACCATAGCTGATGAGTTGTTTTCCGGCCTTAGTAGCTGCACCCCATCCGTTGCTCCACTTTTCAGGAGTACCAAGCGTGGTGGCTCTTGGAAGCATCTTGGGTTGGAAGTTAGAGACGTTAAAGAGGGGAATGCTGGGCACTTACATGTTGTCATATGTTTTACCCTATTTAGATACACTGTATATATGTGTATATACAGATCTGCTATATTGTACGTGAGCCATGACATGCATTGAGCATGGAATAGATATTTTATAATATGCTGGATGACACGTTTTAAACAGTTGAAAGTGGCTGTTGACAGGAAGAAGAAGAAATCCTGATGCGTCTTGAGAGGCCAAACTGGCTGCGATCTTAACAGCAGCAGATACGTCAGAAATGTCACCGTTAATATCTACCCCTTGAACTATAAAATTCATGAGGAAAAATGGCAATATCGGCCAGCTATACCTTGATCGAGCAACATTGAAATTTGATGCACTTTGCCAACTGTTAGCAACTATGATTGCTCCTTGCGAGGATTAACTTTGCCATTGATGTCAAAGGTCATCAGAACACTCAGCCGTGTGAAACTTTAACTTCGCTCGTTTCACCCTTGTCATTCGTGCTACCTTCTTGCCATGCGTGCGCGCGGCCCACATGAATTTGGGGGTTGGAACGAGGCGAAAAAAGACCCTTCTGGTGCTGGCTGGGGCATGTGGTTTTTCCTATGATTTTCCTACGACATGATGGAACTTCTGCATACAAAAAAAAGGTCAGAACAAAGTCTCTGACGCCTTTGTGGCTCAAGTAAACCTAGACTAGTGTTTTTGGGGGGGCAGGTGTCACCCACCCAAAAAGGGCCTCATGGCGGATGATGGCCAAGGCGGTGTGTCACTGTGTCGGTTGAAGTTGTTGTCTACTGATTGTTGGAGGCAACAGTCCTGGAGGTCCTTCCAGAAAATGATGCAACATTTGTCCGGAATTTGGAGGTTTTTGGAAAAAAGATTCTCCCAGAGACTATGTTCATCTCATGTCAGGAGGATTTGACAGGTTGTATATATTAAATAAATTAAATATATAATGGAAGGATATGTAAATATCTATGTATATATATATATTATGTATCTAACAGAGATGAATCATGCCGAGTGAATCCATCATAAAGAGCTTGCTGCTCACTGCAAGAGAAAACCTAAGATCTATAGATACTGACTGTATGCATTATTTTTCCTGAGCCGAACAAAAGACATGTAATGATTTGCAATGATATGTATGTGTTTGTTGTAGATGTATTTTCACAACCTATCTACATTTAACATCATTTAACTCTGAATCCAGTCAAAGATTCGCCCACAAAAACAAGAACCAACCGCTTCCTGCTTGCAAGGTGGGGCGTTCCCCTCTCAATACGATGAAGCCGGCATGTGCTTTGGCAAAAGGGACTTGAACAGGTGATTGGAATGTTAGTTTCCTTGTGGGACGACATTCTTTAACTGGTCATACCATGACAAAAATGATGGATGTACCCTTTCAAGAACAACTCCGAGACCCTTCACAAACAGATGCTTTGGGATACTTGCAGTATGTTCCGGGGAAATTTTGGGAGCTTCATTGGGAAGGAGCCAACGCATGCCCTTCATGTCATGTAACGCTTGATGTTGATTGGTCAATCTGTATCGTTAGTGTGTTACTGTACTTTTCATAGGCAAATTCCATTAATATCCTCAAATGGTTCTGGATGAGGAACCGGGAAATGGTCTCTCAATTGGTGTTTTAGGTTGCTGGTTCGCTCTCCCCGGGAGGACTTAACCCGAATAGGCTTAACCACCGGCTAGGTGTCCAAGAAGCGACTAGCTAAGTAGCCATTAGCTGTTGATAATGTTGGTCAGAGTTTATATCCAGATTGGAGAGTTTTGCACCCCTCCAGAACCAACAGCTACAAGACCTGGAAAGTAGGAGGTTGAAGACTAGTATGCAACTCTAATAATTTTGAATGGCATACGGTATACGGAATTCTTGAGTTATGATGTTATGAAATTGGTGTACAGTAATTCAACCAGAGATGTCAAAATGTTCAACATACCCAGGGAAGACACCCTTGTAGCGTTTTTACCATGTGTTTCCCCCAACAGGCTTGATGCTTCTACCAACCCCCCAAGGACCTCGTTTGATCGAGTGGAAGCAGAACTGCGGGGTGAACAGCTGAAGCTGATATGCGTCCCTTGTTTGTTTGGTACCGGGGTGTTGCACACCAGTCGGTATCCTCACAACCATAGCTGAATAAACATGAGCACTATCATCATCATCATCATCATCATCATCATCATTCACCTCTCTCTCCATCCTTCCCCCTTCCCCATCTATTTCTGAAACAATGAGAAACATTATCATCAAATCATATGAAATCATCATTATCACGGTATGATGTGAGCCTTGTGTGGTTGCCTCCCCAGAGACGACTCAGGATTTATCCACAGGTTCGCGAGTAGAAGTTGTACCTTGGTCCCTGATAATTTGTTCAAAAAAGAAGAATGATTTATTTTGAAAGCAACGTGGCGCTAATAACTTCAACTTGAAATTTTTGGAAGATGACTTTTCTTTTAAGCTTTTCAACTTGTGGAGGTAAGTGTCCATATAACAGCTTCTATCTCCAAATTCACATCATGAAAGGTACCGGCGGGCAGGTAAGCACCAGTGCAAGTTGATGCAAGTTGCATGTGCGCAGGTGACAAGTGGAAGGCCAATTCAAGGAAGTGTGTGCGTTTTGAAAACAGCATGTCTTTTGAGGTATATAGATATGTATATATATATTATTACATTGATATGACACAACAGATGCACATATCCCGAAGAACACTTTTCAGAGTGGACGAGTGAGTCTTCAGCGGCTGGTGAGGTATGCAACGTGGGCCATGACGTTGCTTATGCCAAAGGTCAAGTGTCCAGACAGACAGAGATTGCCTCTTGGATTTGGTGCTTTTCTTTGATAGAGCCAAGTTACTACCGAGCCTAGTTACCTAGGTTTCTGAGGAAGGAAGCCAGGTTCAATGTTTGTGGGAAAACGCCCAGCTGAAGTCCAAAATGTTGGAGGGTGGTTCCCTATGGAGAAGATCCATAAATCGTCTGTCCTTTCAAAAGTTCCGACTGAGGAATATGGACGTCTTCAATTCTTTTTGGCAGCTCGTCTTACATTTGCTTTTTTTGCCATCCAGGATGTCTACGTTTTGCACTGAAAGACATGGGTGGGGCGAACTTGAGGAGACAAATAAACCATAACAAACTCCTTGTGTTTTCGCTGACTTAGTGACGGCACTTTGGAAAAGCAGATTCCTTTTGAAACCGCATTTTTAAAGATTCCAAATCAAACTTTAGGGGATGTATTGGATGTATTTGTCTCTGTTCGGAAAGGAAAGTCAGACTTCCGCTTCAAGAAGCAACAATCGAGACCATCTGAAGCTGATCAGTCTAGCCATCTTTTCATCCTATGCCACCTACCAACGATGTTGCTTCAGGATGACAAGCTGATGTTTGACCCCTTGTCCTTCAATGACTTCCCAGCCATCATGGCTTCTGAAACCAAGGAGGTCCCTAGGGGAAACGTTTGGATTTTTGGATTGTCCAGGAAGTTGGATAAAGTTGGAAGCTTCAAAAAAGCAACAGGAATTTGGATTTGATTTGGGATACTGTTGGTGAGCAAGATTCGGCCAAGCGAGTTTGATGGTTGATGGTTTTGAATTCATGTAAACGCTAAACTCCTCGAATATTCTTTTGGGTACTTATATATATATATTGCTTTTGTAACAGCACTATCCGTTCTTATCATGCCTAATAGGCACACAAAAAAAACTCTTCAAAATGCCTGAATGCCGCTTGGTGATGTTTTCACCCATACCAATTATGGAACACAAACATGCAGCATGCCAGGTGATTCAACATGACTTTTCTGATCCACTTAGCATCCCGTAGCCTTATCAAATTGGACGTCACTTAAGGGTCACTCAACCGTTCAAAGTGACAAAACGGATCAGATCCAAGCTATTTGGAGCTTCAGCATCTCCAAACATAGATGGGCAGTTTTGAATCCAGATTCATGGTGAGGCAATGCAAATATTGCCAGTCGTACCCAGTCGTTCCTCCAGTTGCCTATTGAACTCGGTGTGACTGCGGAGGTATTGGTGCGAGTCGAAGTTGCTCCACCTATCCCTGAGTAAATCCGAACATAGTGCTTGTGATTCGCCGCGCCGTATGGAGAGTTTTGGAGAGGTTTCTCATCTATCCAGTGATCGAGATGAGTGATTTGGGCAATTGGGGTGATGTATTTCCCCCGATGCTAGTTGGGAAGCCCTAGAATCCCCAGAGTTTCCACTTTTTGTGGGTGAGAATTTATATACATTGTCTTCTTCAAGAGGAAAAAACATGCTTCCAAGTGGAAATCAGGACTTGGCCAAATAGACATGTTGAAAGAAAGGGTCAACATTCGCAAAATCGATGCCAAGAAATGATCCCCTCTCCATGGCTCCTGCTTGATTTGCCGGTTGAATTCATCCTGGATCATGGAACACGAAGCGGTCATCGCGTCTGCCTCTGTAGTTTTGGTTCCCTAACTTATTCTTGAAAGATCCTAAGGCTTGGGTTTAGCCTCACAAGAAAGGGCCCAGTCACCAACACTTAGGACCTCTGGTTGGTTGAACGACTACCATTGATTACCTTATTAGGGAGGGTAAGTGTTTGCTGCATTGTTTGATGAACCTTTTTGGATACTGCTGTAATCATTAATAAGCCCGAAGGGCTTTGGGTTGAGAAGATGATGCCAAGAAACCTTCATGAAAAACCGACTTCACTGTTTACACAATTGCTATTGTCTCATGGTGGTCCTATCTTCCCAAAGGCTTAATCATTCCTGGAGACAATGGTGGTTACAACTTAACTGTGACCCTTTGTCCAGCCCTTCTTTCTGGATTCATGAGGGGCACTTAGGTTTCTGGATTCCTGAGACTTTTTGCAGCAAAAAATGGCATGCGTCTCGTCATTCTGTGATCCAAGCTTCACACTAGTTGACGCCAGCCCTGAAGCGGTCCCGGCAATGGCAGATCCAAGAGCTTCCCAAGAGGTTATCATTGAGTTTCGTCCATGCCTCACCCTTTCATAGTGATGTGTTTTTTGTTGGTCGCACGAGGGGATCTAGAAATCAAACATGTCTCCAAGGCTTTCAAGTGACATTACATGGATATGTTTGATAGAGTCTTTGATTAGACCGGTTCCCTTGCAGAACAGGGATCTATTTCAATCCGTGCACGGAAAAAAATGGTTGGCCCTGACCTTCAAAATCTCTTCACCTCCAAAGGGGCTATCTTTGTCGCAGGATTCTGCGTGACTTGAAGATGCTTCCAGTAGGTGACACCATTGTGCTTCTAAACATGATGTGATAATTTGCACCAATAGGAGAGGAACATCTTCAATTGACTACAATACAATATGGAATGAGAAACAAAAGCCAACAACTTTGAATACAGTATCACCTATATTATGTGGATTTTGACAAAGACTTTGCAACAGATTGGGGGGTGTTGCCTGCATTTATTTGTGTGAAGCAGTTTTAATTTTGGAGGGCTTATTTTTGGGCTTGATGACTTCATATGCTGTTCATGTTTATGGGCGACTGGAAAGTAACACAACTGGCTGGTTATAAGTAGCATTTGTTAATTTACTCATGTTTATAGAAATGGTAATTTCTTCAAGGCTAATCCCCCTCCCAGTAACACTAGATGAAGGTAAAGCTCCTGATCACTTTTTTTAAAACATGTCTGAAGATACAATTCGGGTGGTTACTGGCAACTCGGAAGGGAGAATACACTCCCGAAAACTAACATGGCTAGCTATGAAATCCCCATTTTCAATAGGAAATACCTTTTCATTCATGGCGGTGTGTCGTTTGGATTCTCAATTTTTGGAGACAGTTGTCTAAGGTACCAAGTTTGCCTTCCTTCAGATTGATTCGCCAAGGAGAGCTCCAAAAGATTACAAACTGCTGGGCTATTGAAGGCTATAGCTTCACTGTAGGTAAATCTTCTCTCAGATTTTCCGATGAGAAGTGCATCAACATCTTTCCACGAAACAATTATCGAGTCTTATCAGAAGGAAATTTGCCAAATCATTTACGCAAAGAAATGAGAAGAAATGCAAGTATCCCATAAATCCTCCCCCAAAAAGCAACCATCCACACTCCAACCATCCATGCTCCTGCAAAAAGTGTAGGTCAATGCAGCTACGTGTAAAAGAAATGTGGAGGTTAGGTCGGAACCCCGGTAACCCATTTCGAATCACTGTTGCTCCGTCATGGCCCGGCACATTCTGACACTTTGCCTGGTGGTGGCGGCAGCATTCGATGGCATTACAGATCATCCAGACAGGAAGAAGGCGGAATTAGCAGCTGGAGGATCAGTGCTGGGCTTGCTATGTTTGAAGTGCTGGAACAGTTCAGCAGATTTACAAATCTAGGTGTATTATCAATAGTGGTATTCTGGTGCAGATTGCACGCAAAGCCTCCTGTTAGATGTGCATATGATATGAATCACACATGCACATGCAGATTTACATCTAAAGTTGCAGTAGCTGTGCAGATAAGCTTGACATACTTCCACCAGCTACCATTACTCACTATCGCAGATTTCAATCACCAGGAATCATCATCCCCTTGCTAGAAGCACCTCATGGGTTACTAACATGCAAAGATGGCTGGTGAAGTAATCTTGAAAATACTACTGGGCCAAAGCTAAAAGTCATGTACCCTCCCTAAAAATAGCCTCTGAAAATGGATGGTTGGAAGATGAATGTCCTTTTGGGATGGCCTATTTTCAGGGGCTACCGCTATGTTAGTTTCAGGGAGGGTATCTATCACAGATGAATGGCTTCAGGTGGAAGAAGCATCTCAACGGCATGTGTTGGGCCAAGTGAAGCCCTTTGACACCAGAAACAGCTCCAGTGACCTTCGATCGCGGAAGCCGGTGGAACCAAAATCCTGGACATTGTCCAAGCGTGGTATTCCATGTCATCCCTTTGTGGAGAAAGGGAAGTGTCTCAGCTTTTTGCATTAAAGATGACCAATGACATTTTGTTGGAAAGTAAGATGTGTTTTTTTTTTTGATGATATGTTGCATCCCTTAGAAGACTTAGCACTTCAGTTTTGCGTCCTGTTAGAATGCAATGTGTTGGAAACTGCCAGAACATGTGAAATATATTTTGCACTGGAGTGTGTCACGTTGTGTCAATACTCATAGCAAAGACCAAGCAAACCAAGCAAAGTCAAGCAAAGACCAAGCAAAAACACATCCTCAAGTCAATGGCTAAACTGCTAAATCTTAACGTCCTTGCCCTACGATTGCTTTGGATTCCAGTCTCAATAGAATCATCCTTTTGCCTAAGGGAGTTCTATTCACCATCTTTCAGGATACAGGTTTTCAAACAAAGTTACATGTAACCTCCAGCATCATGTGAGTTAACTAGTTGCTCCTTCACTGTGCAAGACTCAGGATGTACTATGGTTGCCATCCAGAGGGCTGGTGCTGTATAGATGTCCACTGTGTTCGCACAGATCGTTGTGATGTCTCCGATGAAGCGTTGGAGATGCCGTTGCAGCTACCAAGGGATCAGGCCACTGGAAGTTGCATGATGTTTTTTGTGGGATTGACGTGTGGGTCACAAGAAACAGCAACGGGTGTTCAACTACATGTTCTCGGCTATATAGTTTGCTCACTTTGAGTGTCAACTTGAGCTACGCAACAAGTCAGATGGAAAAAAGATGGGGCTAGGGCAACAAAGGACTGACAAGAGGGTAGTTTATGATGGAGGAATCGGCAATTTGGCCCCCTCCTCAAAATGCAGATTTCTTGGTGCGTTTTTTGGTTATGTGTGGTGCCTGGAAGATTTTGGAAGTTGCCATTTCACCACCAAAAGCGAGTCTATGACACTATGCTTTGATTTCAGATGGGATCACCAGTTCGTTCCAGCTAAGGCGTAGTGGTTAGTGATTGACATATAAAGGCAATCATGATAGTTTGCAACTGTTTTTTCAGATATGCTAAAATTTGATGATACCAAAGCATATACAAAACTCTATAGGAATACAATTTCTCGGTTGCAACCATTGGTCACAGGTGACAACAGGATGTCGTTTGGACGATGTGCTGGGACAACCCTTCAGTTGGACTCCTGAAGGTCCAGAGAAGGACATCAATTTGATGTGCCCTTGGAAGCATGGAGACCTTTACAACGTTTTGGGTGGTGTAAAAGGGACATCAAAAACAACAGTTTGAGGCTAGCATGTGCACATATACTGTATACAGATGCAAGGACATAGATATATATTGTGAAGGCACTATTTGGATGATTCCCACCTGCTTAGTTGAAGTGGAGTCGATTTGATGTCTCCACTTCTGGAACTCTACGCAGAAAATGTGCCGTTGAATAGTCATTGTGGAGCTGGCTCCATGCATGTATGGAGATCTTTGTATGAAGTGTGGTTATTGATTCTGCTATATTTAGCGACCATATACACTTGTACGCTATTCCCGGAGAATATGTGCAGTACCTCTTTCTTCATTTTCTTCGCAAGTATATACGCAACTGCCAGCTGTAGCTATAATGACAAATGCCAGGGAACATGACGTTGGTTGGTCCGTGCCTTTTTTGGAACTTTTGGGACAAACTTAACGAGTTCCTGCCGAGCCACAACGGTTGACTTTCTACTCAATCACAGGTTCTTCCTGCTGCAAGAGGATGTGGAAAAATTGGAGGACCGACCGTTGGTTGTGTCAGGTGATCTCATCTCAAAGGGTGTTTGTGGTATGGGGAGGTGATGCTCGGTGAGCTGGCTTTCTTCTTTTAATATGTTCACCTATTCACCCGTAGCTTTTAGGAGCTTCCTGCTAGGAAACGAACAGTTGAACATGAACTTGGTGACTTTTGGTCCTCCTCCAAGAAAATATTATTATATAGCCCAGGAATCGCATGTTGAGAAGCAAGATTTGAATCTATTAACACTTGAGAATTCATAGTTGCATTTTTATCGGTGAATCTCATCGCGACACCAGACCGGACCTTACTTGCAAAAGATACGTTAGGTTTGGGATTTCCCATGTTGAATCCATATCAAACATATTCTGAATATCACTATGATTTATTCGAGGGCTGAATTGTTTGTAGACATTCATCCAGATATACCCTGAACTCAGGTTGGCAATTTTTCCCAAATTCATCTAGATATTCATGTTTGCATATATATATATAAGTTATATATGTATGCATAGTATATGCTGTAAATATTTCCCAACCCTTATTGCCATTATTCGGTGTTCCAAACGTCAGGATGAAGACTTAGAACCCTTGGTGAAGCTTTGTAGTTCTATGACGCTCAGGTGCCGGGATACAGCGCTGGTGGGGGAAATGTTTCGGAGCCATTGGGATGTTGAAAGTCTCCCCGTCTCCCTGCTCCAATGCTCCCATGTTTGTGCCATGTATATACACAAACATATTTTGATATTTTATGCACATTAATTTATGCAACACTAAAAGTCAGATAACGATATCCTTGTTCTTAGTGATTCACTTTCCGGTTAGTCGGGCTAGGATACATGTATATTATGTTATTAGATTGAGGCCGCTCATTGGGTATTGGTGGTCAAGCCACTTTTAGCACTCCAACAACTTCCAGCAATGCAGATGAACAAGTGGCCTTTTATGTTCCACTGATAAGCTATTGATTGGTACAAAGAGTGTGCGGGGAAAACAACATAATGCTTTCTGCACAAGGTGTAGCATAGAATTTCCTTCAAGTATGTGAAACTCATACAAAAAGACATAAGTCAGAGACACATTGGAAAAACTTTTAGACATTTGAGCCAGTTCAATTCTCGGTCGCAACTTGCTGCCATGACGGACTTGGCAGCCTTGGATTTTGCCTTACGCACGGCTGAATCGGTGGCCTTCGCACTTCATGCAGTCATTGGGTGTACGGAAGCCTTGCATGGCATTGGAAAGCATTTGTCCGAAGGAGCCAGGAAGAAACTGGTGACTTGACCTGTGCAAAACGATAAACGAAACGGACCTTTTTGGTGATGTTAAGACAGGTTAGCACGTTGTTGACATGTGCTTGGCAAACTCAAGATTCACCCTGGAACCATTGGCAAAAGACAGATGTATGATTTATGGTTGGGATGGTAGGGTGTTTCAATTTCAGGAAAATTTAGGTTGGATGAGGTTGGTGAAATACCAGGTCGGTTGATCCATAGTGAAGGGGATCATCCCGTGAAAGAGTCCCAAATTGATATAAATCCATACAAATCGCCAAGTACGGGAATCCTTGCCTACACAACCAGAGTGTGATGGTATGGGAGTCAGTTTTTTCCAAGAAAAACTCAACCGAGGTTTCTCCAAATCTCTTTTTCCCAGTGGCTGGCTTCATGTTAGCCTCAGTGGCCATAGCCAACTTCTCCACTCCTGAGCTGATTTTGTGTGCACAAGCCTATGTCATCGCTTTTCACACGGGTGGAGTGATGGTCCATTTGAAGGTGGAACACCATGGTGTGGCCACCGTGGGACCTGGTTTCTTCATTGTTTTGGGCTTCATGGTCATATGGCTACGCCAAAGTCTTGTAGCAGCTCTCATTTCAACCGTGGTCTTTGGACTCGTAGGAGTTGGCTTGGCTACGTTGATGGTCAAACCTCGTGAGAATGCGGAGTTAAACGCAGAAATGCTGAGTTGAACGAGGGATACTGATGTCCTATATATGAGTAGTCATGTCCGTTGGATGGTGACTTTTCTGGCAAAATTTGAAGGACATTTGAAGCTGAGAAGCTGTGAAAAAAAACAGCCATGTAAATAGTGTGATACCTTCACCTGTTTAGGTGAATTTTAGCTGAAACAACAACCTCACTTAGTATATCGGTGCTTCACTGATGTTGACAAGGTAGGTCCTCAAAATGACCTTGTTATTTTGGTTTCAAGGCAGTCAATCTGACATGCGCAGCATGAGGGACAGCACTCATGGCGGTGGAGAGAGGCATGTGCAGCTGTTTTTGCGCCATCCACTCTGCTGTTCAAAAACCTCTTAGTCTCTAAGTGTTTGAAGTGAAATTGCTTCACAGAAAATATCCTCAGATATCTGTGGATCTTGAGTGCAGGGACTGGTGGGTGGGAAACGTTTCGCCCTTTTTTTTGCGGTGGAAAGACCGACCAATGATTCATTGGCAGTGGAGGTTGGTGGTGTACCCTCCTAGGAAACATCTACAACAAGGAACTTTACTGCTAAGATTCTACTGGTAGAATAATAAAGCCACCAACCGTACCAAAAAACTACTGTAATTAGAATGATCATGAATCATCATTGCCTGAATACGGGGAATTTCAAGATGTTCCTAGTCATGTTTCAACCCTTGAGCCATCTCAGGAAAGCTTCCCACTTGTGAGTTTAAGCGACTTCAATTTGCCTGATATCTTTTTTTCGATTTTCGGGGGTGCATTCATTTGACAACCACAGCGTTGTAGGACACAGGTTCGGGTATGTCAGGTTCAGCAGGTTGCCATGGTTAGTAACCACGTCCCTGAAGCAATGGACTGACAACAACACCTCTGTCATCATAAATCGCTCCAAGGACCTGTTGCAATTCATGCTTGAATAAAGGACATGCACCATGAATTCAAATCTATACGCCCAACAAATCAGTCCAGGTTAGTTTTCATGAGTTACAAGAGACTTGGCATGGAGCAGAGACCAGTCCGTGGGTGGGGAAGATTTTTCTGAGTCTCCTTTTTCAGCTTAGTTTACTACGTTACATTCTGGGAAACGGAACGCAACGAAAAACGAGGGATGTCCAGCTAGCTATGTTTCTGATTTTCAGATGCTTATACATAATCTCGCAAGAGGTATGCACCACTTGTACTCATACTCGCTGATAGTATCTTACGTCTTTCTAGTGGTTATATGTCAGGAGCTTAAAGGTTTCAGAAGGTATCAGCCCTAAGGTTAAGGGCTGCAACGGATATCTCAAGATCAAATCGCTTTTCAGACTCATGATGGGATTGTTCAACATATTGCAATACATTGGAACACTATAACGGCTGGGAAACTCAATGTATCAACTTTGGGTATTGTTTATCAACAGTAATAATGTTAGTTTGGCCGGAAGGATTGTGATCACCAATGAAATGATGGGTGTTCCAAGGGTCCATTGCTTTGGGCTATGCATGCATCATGAATAGAGGCAGTCATGGAGTCACTGAAGCATCCATAGAAGTTGTTGTCAAAAGCACTGATTTATGATTCATATTGTGAGATCAATTAACCAAAAGAAGCAGGTGCAACCATATTCTTTGTGAGTCTAAGAGCCAGGAAAAGCAAAGGCAGCTAAGATTGTCAAGCGGGGAAAAGCCACAACCACCAACCACCACCTGGTATGACACCTACTGTTTTTGTTTCCACCACATACTATGCCACCTGCTGATTTTGCTTGACTAATTGTTTATGACATCCCCTTAACCCCAGTTGAGCTTCTCACGTTTTCAAAAACGTCATCCCGAGGACGTCAACAGAAGAGATAAATCAGCTCATGAGCCAAACACGACAGCAAGTGCAACAGTTAGCTGAAGCATTTGCAATCGATCCTGGGTTTCAATTAAGACAGGTAGATATCCTCCCTGGAAGTATCCTTCCTGCCAAGAAACCTGGTGGTTTGACATGAAGACATCCTATTTTTCAATGACTTATGGAGCTATAACAGGCAGATTGGAAGATAAGTGGTTGGCGTTTGAGAATGCCCCTTTGCAAGGGACGCATGAGTTTACGCGCACATCATATGTTTTTTTTCATTTGTGTATGATATATCTACATATCAAAACATGTGTTAATAATGAATATGTAAATATATATATATATACATATTCATATTGAGATATATTTTAATACACGCGAACACTTTACGTCTATTCTAGTTATATATACATGGACTGTATTTGATATGACCTATGGGTGTAATGTGCCCAGTCTACCGTGGCATCAGATCAGTTGAATCTGAGGGTGAATTATGACCCCACTCGGCTACTGCATATGATATGGAACGTTAAGATGCACTCTTGGCCGGGTTGCAAGTGAAACAGACCCCCCAAACTGGTCTTACCTTCTCCCCCAAGATTTGCACATCATCTTGCCCTTCAAGCTGGTAACTTGCAACCTTTGCTGTTTGTTTTCTTGCCCAAGGATACGATGCTGGTCTCACAGAGTTTCGTTTTTGCTTCCCAACCCGCGTGGCACGTGTCGGTCACAAACTGCTGGTTACCTTCCGTCACCCACGCGTGGTCCAAATCTGCGACTGTGCTGCGGTTTGCCACGGAGGAAGGAGACATGGAGATAGGTCCCACCCGACCGCAAGGTATCCGTGGAGAAGCTTGGAATTGGAAGCAAATGCGGTCAAGAGATAAGGTGAAACTTGTGTTTCTGGAATGAACATAACATCATAACAGATGTATGATTATATATATAAGGTATATTGTATATACATTGATTTGTATTGTAGTTTGATAATGTGGAATGGATTAATACATGTCTCAATCAAATTTATGGCAACAAAACCAATTGCTTTGGAATTGGTCCAGTGCAGCATTGCTAGATTGCATGATACAAATATGTTTACAGATGTTTCCTTTTTATATCATCTATGCGCAACTTACGGAGAACCTATTGTAGGATATAGTAGGCATGTTTGTGTTTCTGGAATAGTTATGAATTTCTTTCACTTCACGATAGCCCCCCAAAAAACTCAATCACAAACATTTACGCCGCAAAATTCCCTCAACACAAGTTACTTCCCAAACACCAGTTGCAAACAAACCCCGTTTTCAAACATAGATCCACCAATTAAAATCATCACCTACAAGAAGCACTGCTCCCAACCAACAGGGTCCCAAGCATCTAACACCAAGGAATGGGCTCAGGCACCAGAAGAGCAAAGCTTGGTTGCACGACCCTTGCGTTGGGTTGGAGGATTATGTGAAGATCAAGAGATGAACTCAAGGCACCCGACTGTTGTTTAGAGATCTTGGTGGAGGGTAACAATATGCCTGGACATATATGTTGTTTTTTTGGGGTTTGGCAGATGGTGTGTTGATTAAGTGTACGACTGTAACTGTAATGATATATATTCGATAGGATATGATTGAAAGTTCCCATACATTAGAATGCTTTTTCATGGATTTTGAAGGATCTCATTTCCCCAAAAGCAGTGTGAAACAACCCTCCTTTGCATCCGGTAAAGTTCAACATGGACAACTCAAATTGGTGTAATCATAGCTGAAGCCGGACATTCCCATCAAAGCGATGTGTCTATATGGGAAGGGATGGTGTCAAATTTCTTTGGAGTAGGGGGTCTTGCTAATTGACTCGGGATTCATGTGCACTTCGATGATTGTGGGACTGCTCCGCCTGCCAATCAGTTCTGATTTGTGAGTTTTCTTCGTGATCGGGAAGGCAACTGTCAGGTTCCATCAGGAATTTTGTAAATTAGATAGATGTACTTCCCTTAAGTTAATCCAATTAATATTGTTTCACCCCAACCAATCCAAGATACCACCTTACAAGCAGCCAAAGTGAAATTTCCAACAAATATATCCCTTGGCCATGTTTTGGATCAAACGCCCCTTGAGTTGATCCCCTGACACATCTCACCACCGCTCTTGGGTGGGTTTTTCAGGTGGCCTCCCGTTGTGCTTCCCAACGATCTTTCGGGCACCGTCGCCTTGGTTGCTCGTGGCAAATGCTCACATTATCGCAAGGCACGTGCTGCTCAGGAGTCATCGAAGGGGAAGCTGGAAGGTGGGTGGTGGGTTTCGGGTGTTGCACACGGTATATTCCGGTAAAATGTAAGACATAGCAATGGAACATTCTACCATTTGTTTGTAGATGCATGTTATATAGGAAAACAGAGGATTTCCAGTGCTAATATATGTTTTATTATGTTTTTTAGTTTCTTGGGAGGGGTGGCAAAAACTCCATTCTTAACAATTCGGAATGCTGAAGGGGGCTCTTGTAAACGATTGGTTTTAGACTCCCATAGATTGTTTTTGTTGCTTCAAGTATTGTGGTTTGAGGCGGGAGGAATGCATCATAGTGACTCATAGTCATAGTGATCCTTGTAACCTGTCACTGCTGGATTAGGGGAACGACAATACTTGAACTATCCCTGGAATGTGGTACATCCATGGTAAGTCACATATTTCAGCCTTAAATATTATGAATCTAACTGATGGGTTCTCCAACCTCAGGGATCATCCAACTTTGGATCATACTCAGTAGCTGGGAATTCTCCTGAAGTCTATTACGATTCAATATTCAGGATGGCAAACATTTAGACACAGAGAGAGATCCTACATACTTCTCTTAAAGTAATCCCCTAAGAATGATTTTAAACAAGGCTTTACATGGCTTAATGCCAAAATTCCGATGAATTCACCTCCCAGTGGTGGCAAAACCCAACATTTCTTGAAAAAAAACCTTGGCAAGGACTTGGGTGCAGCAGCTGTGGTGATTTTTAGTCACAACGAAGAACCTGTGGCAATGAGTTGTGCCGCACCAGTGTCTGAGTGGCAAAAGATGGGGGGCCGACCTTATTTTAACCTAAATTTGCACGTTTCAGCAGCTTTTGTCCTCCATAAGTCTTCCATTTTGTACCTAAAAACGAACCTCTTACATTCTGGACGTGTTCAAATCCATACTGCCAAAAGCGTGACATGTCCATTCATGTCCGGGATATTAGAATTGAGCGGTGTTAGGCCCTACGGAAAAGGTGGAGGGGGTGAAAAAAAGTGTTTCTCTCAATGCTTGATTCAGGATCCTTGTGAAGAGACCATCACGATTCCGGTGGTAATGATTACCAGGTCCATTGGCGAAACTCTTCTGGAGGAGCGGCAGATATTGGGGGAACTTGAATTGAAAGATGTTGAATATTAAAAGAGAGATATTCTTTCACATTGAACTGCAAGTTAATGCAGGTTAGACTACAATTTTCATTCTGTACATGTTTTATGATGTTTTATCTCTATGTCGCATTTCTTGTGCTTTTAATGTTCATCTTAAGTTTCCACAAAAGGCACTTGTGAAACGAGTGGCTTCAGTTCAACCTTTCTGGGTATACTGAGGCGACGTTTTCAGTGACAGGTTTCCCCTTTCTAGATTTTAGGATATTCAGGGTTGTTTGAAAGTTGACAATTGGAAACTCTGGAAAACTCACCTGTAATTTCAGGTTGATCCCAGAATCTTTGTCTGATCTACATGGTCAACAGCACAGGAGATGTTTCCCAACAGCACTGCAACTGAGACATCCCATGAAGTGGTGGTGTCAGCCACATTTACACCGGAACGACAAGGGCCCAGCATGGTGGGCGTGCTGGGTAGTGGTGGTGGCTTATGGTGCCTTGGGCTGAATATCCGGATTGTCAAGATATTTTGTTAGATTTTTTCAATTCAATGTATTCAAACATAGAATTCAAAACGTTAGTGCAGTGACGTTAGAATACTTACTGTAACAGATCCTGCAATGTCTCAAACTTCTTGCAGACATACAGTTGTAATTATACATAGTTGAGTCTCCCGTATTGACAATCTTCACTCTGTTTGAATTAAGGAGTTTACCCACCCCCTGATTCTCAAGACTTATACTGCTAAACAACAAGGGTTCTTAAGTGACAAACATTGGTTGAACATTGTCACCTGTCTTGGAGGCAAGTCTTACTTCTTATGGACAAGATCTTGCACCAGCTGGGATGGTTAAAATGTTTGGATACTTTCAAATCTAAAAACACTGTCACTTTGGATTTTTTGCTACATGAACTGCTCAGGAATTTGTTCAACGGTATTCTCCCGCACTGCAGGTATCGTTCGCCCATTGGCCTTTCACGCTTGGCTGATGAGCTGCGTGGTATGGAGCTGCGACGCAGCGTGCTTCAACGGAAAGAGGTATTACGCAGAAGAGAAAGCTCCGAGGTCTTTCGAGTGGAGCCTTGTGAGCAATTTTTAGGTAGTAGCAGAAGTGGAAGAAGTAGTAGTAGCGGTGGTGGTGGTGGTCATTGTAGTTGTAGTTGTAGTTGGTGGTGGGAAAGGAATTTGTTGATGTTTTCCGTCTTGCTTTTGGAAATATGAAATGAACTTCAGCAGCTGGTTTTGTACATTTTGTACAATGCATAGATCAATGAAGCATTTTGAGCACAGATTGACACATTGGATAAGATTGACGAATGAAATTGGGGCATATTTGACAGGCTTCTGGTAAATATTGACCAAAATTTGGCCACTTTCATGGCAAAAAAGAGCGTATTTGCCGTACCATGCCACTATGCAATGAAATCCAAATCAACTGGATTGCTTCCTACCAATATATTGCATGTGTGTTTCCTTTTTGCTTTTAAGCCATTGAATTTAACGACCTCAAGATGAAATCAATGCAAGCAAATACTTTAGCAAATGCAAGGAATAGATGCTCCAGAGAGTTGGGGCAGTTATATGAAAAGGGTGCGGTGTATGACCCCCTTGAGTGCAACACACCGGCAGCAATTTTGTTTGAGGATGTGTTTCAAGCGGCTGATTTTCGTGGGGGCTTAACTGCAAAGTGGAGTTCAGAGGATGCTAAGCGTGTCCGAGAGGGAGGATACACCGAGCTTGATGTGGAATTGGCATTGGACTGCGAGGATGGGAGTTGGGAAGCACCATATAGAAGCCTATAGTTACTATAGTAATCAGAGGTTTGGAGCCTGGTGACTTTGGGATGACCCCCAAGAAAAAAGTCAGGACCTTCAGGATACCCAAATCCAAACCAGGAATCCAGCGATAGCAGGTGGAAAGAAGGTGCTGATATGTGCTAGTTCTGACTGGAATCTATAGACTTTATCAAGCAAGGCCTTCAAAGACCGTGGTGTCAGGTTTTATGTTTAAATAATGTGCACTTGATGCAGTTTCGACGTTCCTTTCAGGGTTCTTGAACTAAATGGGGGAGCCTCCATAACAAAAACATTTTGCAATTGATTGTTTTTTCTTTGGTCTATTCTGATTGCAGTGCAGTATGCCCTCCAAGATATGATGACATATGCCGTTTACATATGTACATGGCACGTGTATGCGTGCCACGAGCCTCCAGGATCATTTGGATGACAACTGCCCACCTTGGGATCATGAGATGAATTTGTATCTTTGTATCGCTGGTAGCTGTGGCAGCAGAATGCAGCAGACTGGGGTCTGCGTTTGTTATTTGTGCAGTTTTAGATAGTATAGGTACTATATTACCACTACTCCTCCTGCTAGTTGCAACTTCAACTGGTTGTTCCCCAATTAAGAATCCCAACTTCCATGAGTCGCCATATTACATATTGAGGTATTTCAGATCGACCTGAACATTGCCATGATCGTCGAACATCTGTGGCTCGTTGGGTAACTCCTTATGGACGCGAAGCCCTGTGGTTCAGTAACAACTCGGTGGCGATCCCGTTACTGACTTCGGAAGAGGCGTTGGGAGGCACCTGACTTTGAGCTGGGAGGAAACGTTTGAGAAATTCACCAAGGGAAAAAGCGGTGAAAGTAAGAAGAACCAACAAAGAACGTGTTTTTTTTTGTTTTCTGGGATCTCTTTGGGGCTTCCTTGGGAGGAAATGAGGTTTTTGAACATACTTTTTGATTTTGGGGTGAGGTAGTACATAGGTGTGTTTCTTGGAAAGGGGTTGTACCAAGGAGGCATTGACAGGTTTGCGCGGAAAAATAACCGGTGTATCAGAAAATGCGCATTACAGTATATACCTCACCCTGTCCATGGGGAATCTGCCGCAAATAACCCTTTTTCAAATGAAATAGTCTTTGAAACTGGATGAACATTGCATCAAAAACATGGGTGAACCGGTGAACTGCCGGGATTTTTAAAAATGAACTGTTTGCCGCTTGGCCCCAAGGTTGGTTCATTTTCTCACTGAACCATGTTGTTGGAGGGGATTGATAGCATATCAGGATACCTAGATCAGTTTGTTCGCGAACTTAAAGGTATCCCGTATGCAAACATCCGGGCCAATTTTGATCAATTTTGAACAACGGATTCCACTTGTCTTCGTCTTGTTCAGCCTGCTTATGAACATCTGCTTCACCTTTTCGTGTGGTGTGTTCAGCGGAACCCCTTCAACTGCCGGTGACTGCAATGATTCGTGGTAAGTCGTGAGGAGTGGAATAATTTTCATGGCCTCCACATGCCCCTACGCCTATCAGAAAGACCTACACTTTGGAATTGGAGAAATAAACCCGAAGCAAGATGCGTTGGAAAAGGATTCTCTTTTCAACTATGGATTCATTTGGATGTCCGTATTGCAATTGATTTCTTCGAGGAGAGTGTTTGCCTTAGGTACTGTACCTTTTGGTCCTATACCAACGATAGATTCTAGTTAGAGAAGGCAGGTGACAAGGAATCGGTTTTATCTGGAATACCCACCAACCAGTATCAACCAGTCATAACCAGTCTATGACAACATGTGTGAATCAAGTACGCAGCTAGACTCTATAGTCTCTACCACACCCTTCCCAGTTGTTTACCTCTAGATCTAATCTTCGGTAGAACATCTCCCAGGTCGTGGCACTTTACATTTGCATACCTGGCAACATTACACCGTTTCCTTGACCTTCTGGTTCCGTCGGAACGACGCACAAAAAGAGCAGCCCCTATTGGCAATCAGTCAAATGCCTTTGTGGAAGGGAGGCCCAAGGGGGAAAGACCGTCAGCGATGATTTTTCAGTTGCTACGAGTCACCAGAAGATGTTTGGCCTTTGAAGGGGTACTTTAGAGCTTCCGTGTCAGCTTCTTGTCGAGGACCAAGGATGATCTTTTTTCCAGAGAGATATTGGTAATTAGGAAATGTGAAGCCCAGTCGAATCTCCAGCACATCACTGGGTATATAGTTGTTCGGAAATTCGGGAGATTCAAGTTGACATGTTGAGCCTATGGACAGTTCCTTACGGCTTCTTTGCTGCCTATGCATGTTTGTGCTGCACACGGTTTCTCTTAAATACTGCACAGTTGACACCTTGAGTGCTAAAAAAACCCGCGAGCTGAAGCAGGTTTGTTCGACCTCAACTACAACCCATCACATCCAACGGTGACCTTTGATGTACCAACAAAGACGCAACAGGTGATCCTGAGTGCATTGATCACAGGTGGGAGAGAAAACAATGTGAGATGCTGGGATCTTGAAGATGTAGGTTTGCTTGCACAGATGTTTTAAGCGTTCCAATGTGCCCCCAAGTGTTTAATATTTACCTTTTGCCTGCTTATCTACAGTAAAGCCAGTGTGTCAATCTGTTCTACAAAGAATCAAGAAAATATACTGCAAAGACACAACCAAGTCTTCAGGCCTCATTCTTGACATTTGATATCCTTTGAGACGCCCGTTGTGGCATCAGTTGCTCAAAGAGTTGAAGCTGTTTGAGGTTCATGTTGACTTGCCAAGCAAACAAAGTAGAATCACTGCGCCCTTGAAATTGGCACTTTTGTAGTGGATGTTTTTGAAGTTTTTTCTCAACAAGATATCGTGGAAGGATGGGGAAACCCATTCTGCAAGTCTCGAGACCTTTCGACTCAGTGTATTTCATTTGGGCCCATAATGGGAAGTAGAAATTTGGACGGAATAAGCATGTTTAAGCACAAACATCAACGATGTTTGAGGGACAACTTGAGCCATTTGCTATTTCAGTACTATGGATTTCAACCGTGATAAGAATCAAGCAGTTGAGTACAGTAAGCGAATGACAGGGTGAACTATTTAGATAGCTTCTTTACAAGACTCAGACTATATAAGTATCAACATGTATAAGCTGTTACAAACGATATAAACATAGAGATGCATCCCTTTCAGTTCAAACCTCTTCCCCCCAAGTTTCTGTTGCAAAAAACCCAGCAATTTTGACCTTTGAGCCGATTTTGTGCAGGTCATGGTTGGGGTGTGGATGAAGACAACTGTGCGGAGTTTTGTGATCATTCTCACCATTTTACAGTGAATGGGATCACAGGTCCAGAGCTCACAAAAACGCACCCCACTGCTGGCAATAAAGATGGCTGCAAAACGCAGGTGCTTTGCTTGGCAAGATAGATAAATAAAGTCAATCAAGTGGATGGAAAAAATGAAAAAAAAAACAAAAAACGACATGACATTCTTTCAGAAACAAGTGCTCCAGGTATATGGGATATTTCATCTTGCATATCCAGCCTTTCTGCATTTTCTTGTCCCAAATAAGGTGGACCTTGGAGTGGTGCCAAACCAATATGGCACCTGGCCTTATGGTCGTGCTGGATGGTGTCCAGGGCAACAAGTAGAATGGTGGGAGGTTGATGTGACCAAATGGTTCCTTGGCAGATTGGTTCAGCAGATCCACGACTTTTCGCCCGGTGGATTTGGATGAATACTTGGATGATATCTTGCATACTCCCAACCTTGAGATTTTACTTTGGTCCTAGATATTTTGGAGATTTCAAAATGAAAGAGTTGATTGGGATTTTGCGGATGTTTATCAATGTCATTGGAGGGTATCATGTCATACCCTTCCGCAACATTGCGAAATTATAGGGTTGTCTCCTGTGTTTTTTTTAAATTTGTTTAGTTGAATTTGTGTTGTTCTTCATCCAAGCACTGTTGGCTAAGAGAAATGTCAGATGTGAGTCCTTAGATGATGAGGCTGGATGTGTTGATAAAGATGCTTCAAATTGTAGACCTCTCTGGCAGTTTGGCATCACTCGTGGTAGTGTCAACCTCTTCACCCCCCTTTCACCCCCAACTTGTTTTGAGAAACTCCTTCATCCTTAAATATTTTTTTGTAAGTTCCAAATTTCTACCAACCAAAATCTCCCCCAGCAGTTAAAACAACCCGTTTTTTAAGGTTAAAAGATGGCTCCAATAGCATTTCATATCATGCCTTCTTCAATGGCACTGACTACGATCCAACACCGGGTGGTTTGGAAGATGACCTCGGCTTCCCTGCAGAACTTCACGTCGCCTCAGTCTTGACTTTCTATGGCCTTGAAGGTAGTGAAGCAGTGAAACTGCACATGACAACACCGGAAGTGGTGTATCCTTAGGTGATTTTTTGTGAGGATTGTTGAACATGAGTGGATGTGATTTTTTGGATATTTTTGGGGTGATGAACCTACAAGTTCAGTTGGGATTTTGTTTTTCCGCGGGGGATTGCTTTTGGGATCATTCATTGGAGTTGACAATGCAAGCTGCTGGAATGACACCTTCGCCTCGCTATGGACTTTGATATGCTTCAATCCATGATCAAAAAGACATCAAAAGTCTCCGTTGGTGCATGTGTAGCGGTCAAACCACGGCAAACCCCATACAAAATCGAGTATTTTGGAGATTTGCTAGCAGCCATTCAGGCTCCCAGTCGCAAATTCCTTAATTAATAAGTGCAACCTTAAACAAAATCACCCATCAACCCATAGGCTGGCTGGAATTTCATGGGACATTCGCCCAGATGAAAAAGACATTGGTCGGTGATTCTGATCCTGAAAAGTTTCATTCGAAACTAACATATCCTTTTCCCAAGGCATCCCCAGGTGGGATATGTTATTTTTCTCTTATTTTTTTTGGGGGGGTATGCTTCAAAGGATGGTGATGGGAAGTTCTTAGCTTGCCATAAACCTGACATTTACATACATTTACAGTTTGAATAGAAGTCTTATATCCTTGACCAAATTGGACACGTTGCCGCCACCAGGAGGCGTTGTTGATTTTTTTTGGTACAACCAGGGTTCATCCAGGTTCCAAAGTTCTGGACAGCTCATGTCTCTTGAACTGTTCTCATTGTAAACATCACGAAAGATCAAGTGAATTGAATGATCCCAGCTCAATCTGAGCTCTCCTGCACAAATTAGTTGAAAGGCTTCCCCCCTTGCAGCTCCAAAATGGCTCTAAAAGCCAAGCCCTGGGGCCCTGCTGTCCCAAAGTAGTCCCGTTGATGCAGGACAGATGAGCCTGCCGAATTCAGTTGATTTTCAAATCTGTGTTTTTGAATTCAGCGAGATGTGTTGGGGTCAAGACTCCTCCTAGAGTCCTTTAAAATCTTAAAATAGATAATTCAGAATTCCTTAAGGTGTAAGGCGTGCAGATTTTTTAAGGTTCGTCTCTATGGCGATGAGTCATGACACTGGCACAACATGAGCACGTCGAAGACTACGAGGTGCTCCTTGCAACCATAAACGAAAAGCAAAAAATTGTTGCCGAAAGATGCCGAAAGCCATTGGCTAAGCATTGGCTTTTGAATAGAGTCACTGCCCTTTGTTGGGCTGCAGACATTTGGCATTTTCCCAAAAAAAGAGATAAAAGAGCCCGATGCCGATGCCGCTTCCCAGATTGCCAGACTGCCAATTTTTACGGTGCTGGGTGAACTACAATGACATCACGACATGACGTCACTGCAAGAACTAGAAAAAAGTTTGTGTGGGAAATTTCGGTGTATCTGGAAATCTTGACTTTGGAGAATTTGTGCTCCGTGCAAGGCATGGTGACTTACAAGACCCTCCAACATGACTGCGTTCATACGAACATGAAGATATGTGAAGGTAAGTATCAAAATATCACATAAGTATGTGGTATGAGGATATTGGACAGACCGGAGACTGTAAAGAACTGCACCGAAGAAGGGCACATGTGGAGTTGGGAGGGCCATTGCATGGCTATGGATTCAAAAGATTTATAGGGTCGATTCTTGAATTTTCAGTCATTGAATATACAGTAGCATTAAAGTAGCCCAATTATCCAATTTTTAGATGGCAAAACCTCAGCACAAGTAGAAGACGATCTTGCAAGGAAATTCAGGGTCAGACTTCATGTAAATAGTGGGTTTAGGATTGGGGAATCCTTCCAAAATAGCTTTCTAGTTCAGCCCTTGAAACGAAATCCAAAGGTGTCTTGTGTGTTTTGCCACCCCCAATTTAAGGTGGCCATGGCAGATTTCGACCGCGTCCTGAAGATTGAGCATGGATCCCAAGAATCTCAAAATGACTTTTGCATTGGACTTTTGCTTCAGATCAAATTTAGTGAATCATTTTTGGATGATGGTTTTGAAAGACAAATCAATGCTATTTCCCAAAAAGTACAAGTGCAAGTCAATAAACAAGATCATTCCAAATTACAACTACTTGATTTGAACAAACCAGACATTTACATGCAGTTTCGCAACTTTTACATAAAATCTCAGATTTACATCGACCATTTCACCACCCAACCTGTGCCCCGAGTCCACGTCATATCGCAGCGTTGGCAAGTCGTGGTGCTGCAAGGTTGGGGGCGAAGCTCTGAAATTTCTGGTTGGTTAAGGAATCATACAACGCTAATTTGGCCCCACAAAAATTGCCATTTAAGGCAGGTAATATTCCGGGTCAGTTTGCGGGTTCATCATTTTAGATTTCACTCGCTTGAAATCACCTCATTTGGAAGCTGGAGCCATATATGTTTTCCGAAGCATTATGTAGTTCAAACGCATTTTGTTGCACAACTATACCATGGTCGTTTACTAGGAGGCCAAGGTCATGATTCCTCAGATTAACAATCAACTACATTCAACTGCAAAGCTCATTTAGAATGTGAGTCAGTTTCTCAGACTCCTCGCTCGATTTAGTCCATATACCACCTGAAACCTTTTCCTTTGCGAAGTTCCTGGAGAAATAAAACGACCATACACACATAACCAATTTAAGGGATTGAAGCTAAGGGGTGTCTCGTTTGTCGGTGGTTCATGTTGTACCCTTTTAATAGCGTGCCAAACAACTCACATGTTCAAGATTCTGGGGAACATATGGTATCTCCTCTGGAAAATGAATGCCTCGAACCGCATCAGGGAGTAAGGGATACATTCCAGAAGAGTTTGTTAATCATTTGCATGTTGATTGACTTTTTTTCCATATGTCAAGCCAGTTGAAACAAAATGCTTATCAACTTGGATCATCTCGCCAAGTAGGGGTAAAGACAAAGATACTTGAAACCAACATCTGGATCATGGTAACCTGTAACCTGCCTGATGGTCAAACATCTGAGTGCAGTGGTTGCATTGGAGACTGACAAATTCCTTCATCCAACAGTTGGGATATGATTGGGCAGAATCGACTTGGCATAGTAGACTTGCCCGGACTATACTGCAGTTGGTTCCAAAATAGAACAGCATGTATGGTAATCGTGATGTATCATTCCTCCAATAATCATGGTTCAGTGAAACATCACACGCTTGCTCTCAAAGAAAACTTGTGTTTCGCGCTCAAATTGGAATGACTTGGGCAGAAACTATGGATGGACAACCCTTCTCTGTTATGTTTGTACCACAAGAAAAGTTATGCAAATTGGTTAAGGGGCACTAGGTGGTGATTCATCGAAATTTGTTGTGTTCACCCGCTCGCCCCAAGAAATCTAGGAAGATTCCCGGTTCCGTTAGACATTTTAGAATGAACAGTGATATGATACTTATATCATGATACTGTTGATGGAAGAAATCCTGCACCAGTTGATAGGTAGTTTATCCAAGTATTTACATGGTTTTCTAGATTCCAGGTGGATAGCCGGATTTCTTCCATCAACAGTATGAGATAAACAATTGCCTTCCCTAAAAGTTGGGTGTCACCCCGGGAAAAAAAACACATTTTAAACCCAAAAATTGAGGTGGATGGAAGATGCTTTTCCTTTTCAACTTGGTGATTTTTAGGTTGCTTGGGGGGTGTCTCAATCCTCCAGGCGAAAATTGAACCGCTACCACGATGCTCTGTCAGATTACGACCGGGCGCTGGTACGGGAAGCACAACAAAAACAGGGAGGAAATGTAGGAAGGAGAGATTGATTAATTTGCTATAGGCTATAGCCTGTTATGTCATGTCCATCAAAATTGAGGATAGATAGGATAGGATGAAAATAGCCTGGACACTGAACATATTGAACATGATATATATATATATAAAATCTTTTTGGAGGGAGGTTTATGGTTGACAAAAGTAACTGCTTGTGATCATGACTTTTCATGGGTGCACACGTGATTTTCAACACACTCGTGAAGGTGATGATGTAAACAACAACAACAAATGAATAAAATAGATATATAGATCGATTGAATAGATCGACAGATAGGTCAATAAACTAAAATATATAGCTGGATATAATAGTCATATCAAAACATACCCCATGTTTTTTGAGACAAAAGTCACCGGGTTCGTCGCCGTTGAGAGTGAGTGTTGGAGCCGTCCAGCCTCACCGAAATGCTGCGTTGCGTGTCGCGACTTCGTGGGGGGACGGGCCCCTGGCATGCAAGAAGCGTAGGTCATGTCGCCGCGCTGCGACATGATTGGACACGAACAGAGGCCTGGGATGGGAGGAATGCTAACTTTGGATGATTTTTGAGGTGAATCATGAAATTAATGGTTATATATGCATGTGGGTACTTTTTGTAGATGGTGTTTTTTTCCTCCCCCTTAGAGATGGAGTTTGCAGGCCGGTTTTTTAATGGAGCCCCGGAAGTTAAGACCGCCGTGCCGTGGAATTTGGGGGATCCCAGTTTAGTAGCGATTTACAGTACCACTTTTGTGGAAGTTGCATGACAGACATTGTTAACAGAGACTCCACTAATCATACGGCACAAGTAAGTAGACCTGGATGCGGCTCAGGGCTTTTGTTGGTATTTGTTTCGGCTCAACGGCTAAATAAAATTAGATAAAAAGCAGATATCCCAATATTCAAAGGTACATTCATATACTGAAATTCGAACTTTGTTTGTCAGTGTTTGCGATGAGTGTCCCTTTGTGCGGGTTTGAGACATCACCCACAGGGGCTTGAAATGATGGGTTTCAAGAGACCCTTTAATCATATGAAAGTGGTACTCATGTTGACCAACCCCTCTTTCACCAACTCCCTTGAAATGGGGGAAAATTTATATTAGACCCTGTCTGTGTTCCAAGGGCACAGGTGTCATGTTGATTTACATGTTTGGCTCAAGATTGTCTTGACACGTTTTTGTGTTTGTGTCAAAAAATCCAGTGCCACCCTGCTAGCCATGGGTGCAGCTGGTAGCGTGAAGTCACCTCAGGCTTCTGAGAAAGCCGAGACATCAATCGTGCCTGGCAAGCAGGAAGGTGTAGGTGAGTGTGAAATTGACGATGAGAGGAAAGGCAAGCAAACAATATCATCAACCAAGGTTGGCACGCCCGTCAAGCCGACCAAAAGACTCCTCAAGTTTCCCAAACTCCAAGTGAGGAAGTTTCCAACACCTTTGCGACCTTTCGGAGGCCAAGCAAAAGAAGGAGCATCGAAGATCAAGCAGAACGAGAGCCCGGGCCCCCGTCCTCTTTTGGAATCTGAGCAGGAAGGTGCAGGTGAGTGTGAAATTGACGAACAGAAATTGCAGTTGCATCATCCTTGCCTTGTCCCACCTACAGATGCTGCAGATTGAGTCCAACCGCCTATATGGAAACTCGTCAGCCAAGGGGCAGACAAGACATAAGGGGCAGACAAGACATGGTGCGATGGGATGACACTTTGCGCTCAAAGGCATGGACAATGGTGAGCACCAAACTCCCAGCTGATCAGCTGTGTCAGCTATGTCAGCTATGTATATATTTGGACAATGGTAAGCACCAAACTCCCAGCTGATCAGCTATGTCAGCTATGTATATATATCTGTTCCCGTCCTTATTCACATAGTTGCCATAGCCGAACTCCTGCGGAAGTCCGCCCAAAAGGTGTCTCCGCTCGAGTTTTTTTTACACGGTTGGCAGCTTGGCAGTAAATCCTTGAGCCTAAATACTTCCGTTCCGAAGGCTCTGGGTCTGGGGAATCCCAGCATTTCTTGGAGCTTCTAATTTTTTGAAGCCTTGGAACTACAGGATGTTATGATGCTTATTGGAGGAATGCTCACTTTGGATGATTCTTGAGGTGAACTATTAGTGGACATACATGCGTTTACAACTTACACGTGGTTACTCTAGTAGGTACGGTTTTTCTTTGGGCTTCCTAACATCCCAGTTTGCAAATTTGAAGTATAGTTGTGCTAGGCTAGCACTGCAGACGACCTCCTTTTTGCGTTTTTTGCTGTGAGGATTGCCCCATGGACGATGTATAGATAGATGTATATAGGAATTCGCGAACTCCTGTGGAAGTTGCCACAAAAAGGTGCCCCGAAACAACCGTGTTTTAAATGTCGGCAGTAAATTCCCTAAGCCTAGAAACTTCGGGAGAAGGCTCTGGATTTGGGGAATCCCAGCCTTCTTTTTTGAGCTTCTGGTTCTAGCCGTTGAACTTCAGGGGATGTTATGATGCTTAGCCATTTAGAGGCCTCGACCGAGCTCAAGCTTATTAATGATTAATCTAGTATAATTGCTGCTTGATTGAAGAGATGTAGGGGAGATGTAGTGGGAGATGTAGTTTCTTTAAGATCGGGGATTCGCAGTGCCTCTGTTTATGGCTTAGATCCTTTACCCCTTGATTTACTTTTCAATGCGCCCCATTTGTTGCAGGATTTATTTGGTTTGCTGGACATTAAACTAAAATTGTAATTCAATGAATCCTCCATGAACCATGAACAAGCTACATCGGAAGAGTTTCTTGATGATTGCTTCAATACTTCCCTTTTGAGGTATTACAAAATTGGCAGGGGTCATTGCTATGAATCAACTATGATGTCATGGAATTCATTTTTTGTTTTTTTTCAAAAAATGGTTAGAAATCCCACCAGTTTCCGTTGGTGTGTGTGTTTTGCTGGCTAGAGGTGGCGGAGATCTATCATCAGTGCCTTGGGGGCAGGAAGCAACGCAATGCGAGGATTATGTATGTAATCTTTTGCTACTTTCTTTTTGACACCAAAAGGCTTATGGAGTTTAGAGTTTGAGATGCTATATATCCATGCGCAGATGGAAAAAAACCTTCTCAACTTAGATTCTAGAAGATGATCCACCAAAAAAATAAACACATGATCAGTGGGGACCGGTGGTTTGGTGATGTGGGCTGTGGTTTCAAAGTCTCTTACAACTTCAATTTGAACTTGTAGGGATATATTAGTCACATACATAATCAGCACTTTCAAAGGTACATTTGGATCACTCCCACGTGACTGGTGAATCCAATAGTCAACTGGTAGCCCCCTTTTGAAGTGAGGATATTCATCGTTTTGCGCACCGGGGATGTGTTCATTTTTCATTCCTAACTGACTCTCCTTCCAAACCAAAACACACCAGAAAGGTTTGAGACTCTGTTCTTGAGGATAGTGGATGCTCTTCTTTTTGGGCATGAATCATGAATCTTTTTCAAGGAGAATTTGTAAATGGCATTCTTGATTCTTGGTATTATGAAACAGTTTATATAATTATGCACTGCACATCCTTTCAGGGATGTGTGTACACATGCAAGCACCTCTTTTTGCACAGTTCTTCCATTGAACAACGTGTTTCATTGTTCGGCTAAGGGCACGATCACGTATTACTTGTTTGGGCAACTATTTTCCAATCATTACGTATTCATATTATTTATTTCCAGCAGATTCTTCCACACCACTGGACCACGAAACTTTCACGTCAAACCTGCAAAAGTCACAACTTCTGCTCCACTGGAGGCCTTTGTTGGAGCTCGTGTTCCAAGCTGCAACAGTGCACCGTTCAGGCTTTTTCGATGCGCAGGAAGTGCAGCAAAGTCGCTTGGAGTTGCAATCCAATCCATCCATTCTACTAACAATTGTTATGATCGGCTCTATATTCACCAAATAGAGTGATGTTGGGAATGTCGGGGTGTTTTTATTGCGGAGTAATTATTGCGGGTTTTGTACCCAAGATGCTGGCGGATGCCACCCATTGTATCCAACCAAGGTATTCGATATGGTATTTAACAATGGCTCTGATGGGAATTCTACCTACCCATGAGCAACAAGAGCACATGATAAGGCCTCATTAGAGGACTTGTTGATGATACAAATAGAATATTACTGTATATTATATTGTTACTATTATCATTCACGACTCCCTACTAAAGCCGTGTTTGTAGTGGGGGGGGGTTAAACCTTTGACCCTTTGCTTGGGGGCCAGTAGGTTTCGTGGCTTCCCTAGCTTTCCCGTCCCAGTAGATCCATCCACTGCTGGTTCTGATGACCATCCATGCTTGAAAATATATCGGCAGTATCGGCATGGTGTTCGAAACCATGGAAATCTTGCAACAATCCTTAAAACCAGCTGAATGCAAGAATGTTCTTGCACTAATTATATAGATGGTTTATTGCCGGGACACTCGATCAATTTTCATATGACAAACATTCTCACAAATACACATGGTCCTTCTTTCCTAAAGTGGAACATGCATCTTAACAATCAGGACGTTTGTGCCACTGGTAGTGGAGTTCTACATAAATTCACTCATTTTTGGGCATGTCTTGGTTTCTATAACCCCGTTGTGGTCGCTTGCCCTATGCATATGAGAACTCTTGTGATTTTAGCTGAGGCACCTTGTTGTCAATCAAGACAGGTGGATGTGGTGAAAACTGCTCCTTGGTTCAAGATAATCAAAGATTCCAATCCTTGGCACCCTTTTTGTTGGATCACTTGGAATTTGATCATCAGGGAATTCTTTGCTTCAGAAAAAAAGGAACACTGACACGTCAGCTGTTTCTGTTGCTGGCCTCTTGAATTGTGGCTTTCTCACAGGGGCGAATAGTCGGCCTCGTCCGCTGAGGCGGCTACTGTTCCCAAAGCCAGAGCTTCAAAACAGCTGTGAAGCCAACGCCTATGATGAAAGTGGATTCTTGGGGGAAACAAAGATGTAATTTCAATCGGAACTTTTTGTTGGACCTGGGGAAGGAAACTGAATCATAGAAGAAAAAACACATCCCCTGGTTGTGAGTGTTTGGCAAGGTGTGTGTGTCTGTGTGTTTTTTTTGGTGGGTGTTTTGTTCATCATAGGTGGGGCGGTGTATGGGTCATCATAGGCCATTTAACTCTGCTACACAACGCTGCAGGATGAGGTTTTGGATGCGGCGCGACGGGCCAAAGAAGCGGGTTCCACACGCTTTTGCATGGGTACGGCCTGGCGCGGCGTTGGACAGAAGAACTCCTTTCAGCACATTTTGACCATGGTCAAGGTGCAAGGGCCCGGCAGGGTGGCAGAGTGGGCTTGCATGGGTGGGCCATGGTGGGCCTATGTATAGATCAATTCGAAGGGGTCTCCATTTGCCAACTAACCCCCGAATATGTCCACGTTTTCATTGCTAGATGTTCAGGGAAGACCATAGGACGCCCAAGCAAGAAATAAGATGTCCGTTCTTAGTAGAGAATCTCGAGTTCAATATGTTTTACTTTGGGATGCTCCCGCACCGAGTAAAGGTCAACACCAGGAATATTACAATTTTTGAAGGGGATGCCTATTACCCTTCCTTTGGCAAGGCCACTGGGAGGGAGAGCATCCCAAGTTCAACATAGTTTAACATGTTTCGCCTTCCGCTCTCTTCAAACATCTTCAAAACATGTGACTGGTGGGACTACCACAACTTCTCAAGGACAAAGTACTCATCCCTACTGGAAGTCATCCCAAAAAGGAGATTTTGTTTTTTCAATTCTGGTGGTTTCAAATTATTCAAGTTATTTGCGATACCCCCAAAAAATTGAGCTCATGTTGCCACAGATTTTTCAAGTGGGTAGCCAAAAGACACCACCAGGTCTTCGATTCCCCATTATGATGCAGGTGCTTTATTATGATGAATTATATCTTGGTTTCAGGGAGGCTTCTTTGCCCTTTGTTGATTTTGCTGGAGCAGAATCTGCAGCAGGAAGTGTCCGCCATGGGTATGGAGACCTGCTGCACCTTGGGCTTATTGAATGCCGAGCAGGCGAAAGAACTCAAGAATGCCGGGCTTACGGAGCTTCAGCTGCAAGAGTTTGCAGATGGGAAGATGCGACCGCAGGAGGGAGATAATTGTTTAACATAAAAATATTATAGTTGCCAAGTGATTGCGACAGCTTGCATCTTTTGGTCCATGACCATTTTGTATCATTTTGTATCATGTTTCAAGGATTACGGTAAGTAGGCACCATAAACCAGCAATACTAAAAATACACCTTTTTGTCATTGTGGAAAATAGGATTGCGTATTCCCCAATGCATTTATTATGCATGAATTGGATTGAATTAGGGGATTAATTATAGCAACAAAACGAAAAGAATGGGCCCTTCAAAAGGTAGTTTTGACCAGGGAATCCTCACCCAAAATGGCCTAACATTTCAGGGAGTTTGGGGTTTTGGTTGGTACAATTTTATAGCCCACCCAGAGATGCAAAATGGATCGGCAACTCACTGAAACAGAGTTTTGGAGATTTTTGTTTGCCAAGGCTTACAACCACAACCTCGACACGAGTCCAGAGCATTACCCAAACATCGTATCCACGCGTGTCTGGGTGTGAAACTATGGACATATATGCAGTCACCACAAAGTCGAGTTGAAGTACTCAGCTGTACTCAAAGAAGGAGCCAAAAAATGAATGACAATGAAAGGACGACATGGGGTTCATGCCAGCCAAGCTGGAGGTACATATGCTGATCGCCTTGAGACTTTAGCAAATGTGCGAGAAGCTGGGATTAGCGTGTCTCGGAAGCGATGTTTTTTTGGAACCGAAGGATGATTCAATGATGGCCGTGCTCACCCTTTGAGGATTTTTGTTTGGGGTTTGGACACACCTCCCCTGAGCTTGATAAGTTTTTGATAGGAAGGTCAATGGGTTCCTGATGGATTTTAATGGATGTTGGGTTTTTTTGCCGCCTAATCATCCGGCATTACCACTTGTTAGTGATGCCTTGACTTTCATGCTTCCCAGGTGTGTTGTGGAGGCATCCTTGGTATTGCAGAGACGGAGGAGGATCGTGGCTTGGTGCTTCAAAAGACGCTGGAGCTGGGAGGGGGTTGTGGGTGATATTTGATGGTAGACTTGGTAGACTGCGGAATTTGCGTTCTTGTAATGGCAGTAAGTTCATTCTACTTATAGGTCGTTTAGAATTATATAGATTTCCGGTAATTCCCGTATTTTTATTTCCGTAGACCTGTCTTACTACAAACCCAACCACAAGATCACTATTCAATGATAATTACTCCAATCCCAGAAGCACCCTACAACACTCATTTCTACTGGAAAGATCTGGAAAGATACTGTATTTTGTGTGATTTGCCTAATCCAAGAATGATTAATATGAATTTAATATTTAACACATTTATATACAGTAACCATATTTAACCATCAACCAACCTACCAGGTAACCACCAGAAACCCAACAGATTTCAGTGATCCCCTGACCTTTCCCTCCTGACAAACAGAGGCATTGGACTCCTCCACACTTTGGCCACGCTGCCGGAACATCCTGAGTCTGTTCCCATCAACGCCCTCGTTCCCATCGAAGGGACGCCGCTGGGAGACAGGTTTGGAAATTGCGTCGGCAAATTAGCGTATAGATGGTGGTGCCATATGGTAGGAAAGGGTTGGAGGGTTACATGATGTTTTTTCAAACATGTATTTTTCAAAAGGAGGTGACCAAAGAGGAAATGGGATGAAAGATGTGGAAATTGGCATGAGCGTTTGTTGAATGTGGATTGAAGTAGTGCAGTGATATTGCAATCTGAATCAAAAAACCTGAATCGATATAATGAACATGGATCCAATCTCGTGAATCTAGTGATTTGCCAGTCCATCTATCCACCCAATCTACCCATCTATCTGAATCCGCCTCGAACCTTCACCCCCCATGGTTACCCCTCAGCAGCACAGCTTCCCAGTGAAATCTTTCAGGCAGATCAAAATGGGAAAAGGTGTCACCTGGCGGGACATGGTGCGTTCCATTGCCACAGCACGAATTGTAACTCGGACAGCAGCCCTGGAGCCTGGCATGGGATCACAAAATGCGGGAAGTTGCTATAGAAGTGGTAGGCAATTGTTGTGATGTTGTTGTGGTTGTGATGGATGAATAGGTTGACTATGTTGACTTGGAGCCTTGTGAAGCCTTCCGCTGTTGTTGGTGCGGGTTGTTGAAATAGGCTGCTCGTTTCATCGAGCAGCCTAGTGGTTGTTTTGTTAAGAACGGCGCATCTCCGGGGAAGTCGCTAGAACGGGCACCAAATTTCGTCTTTTGCAATACTTGAATCTCTAAAACAACCCTTAAGTGAAAGGAATCTAGTTGAATTCACAGCGCAAAGTCAATCTCTACTACAGCTCATGGCTTGAGTTTGTGCAAAAACACTTGGCAACTTCAAAAAACACGTTTGTAGTGGCTTGTGAAAATTATTCCGACACCATGGGGATTGTTTGGACCAAACAAGATGACGGTTACCATGAAGGCCTGAGGAATGCTGGTCACCAAAGCAAGAGTTACCTTGCATTTGATCCTGTACGTGCCTCCAATGAGGTTTATCTTTATAGCTGCTGATTTCCTCCCACTTTGAGATTCGCATATTTGTTCACCAATTGGTGTAATATGGTGTAATGCAAGAATTTCTATATAGAATCTGAAAGTCTGAAAGTGTCATGATTTATGATATTTAATTCATTGTCTAATTTCTAACAAAATTAAAAAAAAACAGTGTAGTATATTCTATGACTACCCTGCTGCTTGCTTAAGATGCAAACCTTTCTGACATTGCATCAGCGCGGCCAGGTGATGCCACAGTCCATGGTGAGACTTTCTGCTGGCCGCATGGAGTTTTCTCAAGAGGTCGGAGGAAAAATTTGTCACGTTTTAAACGTCAGGTGTATGTGAAGTCCTGAGTCAGTGGGAGTGGTTTGGTACTGGAAGCACCTATTGCAGATCACAGGCTACATATCAGCCCTCATATCTGTTTAATTCTGTGTATTGTATATTGTGAAGGTTTTTGATATTCAATAAATTGAAGTTTAGTGATTAATGCTGACCAGAAAGAGGTACGGATACCAACGGCAACATCAAAACATAAGGCTTCAATGACTTGTGTGCTATGGGTGCTAGTTTATTTTGATGAATGGGCTTGCGAAAAGCAAAGATGTGTTCGTTGGACATGATGGGTACAATCTAGAACGATTTGACCTTTGCCTAGCAATACAAAATCCTCGAAATTTCGGAGAAATAAGGCCTTCAAAAGGGTTTTTTCAATCATGCCCCTTGTGTTATACCTTTGTTTCCGAGTGTGTGGAAAAGGTAGAGAAGCATCCGTGAAAGGTATAGCAGTATTGACCCGCTTATACTAAGAATGAACGGGAGTTCCAAAAACGATCAAAAACCACGGGATTACTAACATTCCAGAGATCTGGAAAACTCTGGCGCAGTGAGTCATGAAGTTTTTCTTCTTCTCATTTCCCCTTTCGTGGCTGTGTTGACCTAGGCGCAGGCGATGATGTTCCTTTGTGGTGCCAACTCCATCTTCACGGGAGATAAGCTGCTCACCACGGCCAATCCCAAGTTTTCAGAGGTGGCATAAGGGATATTTTCCGTTTGATTGGTGTGGACACTACCCCACAAAAGATGAGGCTTGAGAGTGGAGGGTACTTTCGGTATGTTTTGGTGGGTCTTTGCTTGTTTTATTCATTGCAGATAGACTTTTGAAGAAATTGATGTTGATGAGCTATGAACAGCAAATGTTTCGCAAGCTCCTCAAGTTCTGCATGTTTTGCTGAGACCACTGCAGAGTGATTTCGCATCCTGGTGTATGTTTAACACATCTCATCTCTATAATCCATGGCGAACTTCCAAACATGGACACTGTAGGTATTTCAAGACTTTGTCTATAGTCTATAGCAACTGGGCCAATACCTGATATTATATAATATATTCGCTTTTAACATCTTTCAACTTTCTGATTGATGAAGCCATACATGTCAGATCAACTCAGAGTTAGGGCCGAATGCCAATAATTTCTTCCCCATGAATTTGTATTGCCTCTTCATGGGACAACCGGGTTTAATGCAATTTCTCCCAGGATGCCGCAATGTTCGAGGTCTTAGGTCTCAAAGGCACGGGATTCCGGGATCAGTTGGGGTTGTGACACGACAAATCAGGGAAACCAAAGGGATTTACTTATGATTTATTGGGGTGTTACTATCCCAGGTTGATAGTGGCCACCAGGAGGGGGGGTTATGATTTTTTGTTTCGGATTCTGATTAAGCTCTACTTTCCACTGTTTTGAGTGCGGGATGACTTTAACTCGAAGAAGATCATATGAACAGGTCGCACGTTTATTTATGAGCATCTCGGAGCAGATAGGAGCTGATTGAATATGAGATTGAAGTTTAAGTATCAGGAAAAGATCCCAAAGGATACTGATTCTAAGTATTGAAATTGTATTTTTTTTCCTTTCTTGATTGGTACAAATCAGTTATATCTTTATGTATAATTAGTGTAATTTGTAGTGCAAAAAATTGAGAATTGGACTGCAACAACTCTGGGCATCTTTTGGCTGTACGGAATAGAGACCGGTAAGATCAGAAGAAAAAGAAGAACTGCACTGTTGATGCAAGAAATCCTGCACCGGCAAACGGCCCCTGAGTCTGAGTCATATACAGGTTTGTATGCATTCCAAATTCCGAAATGGTGTGGGATATTTTCTAGCAGTATGACTATTGCTGGAAACCACACATAGGACCAACTGCATTGCCTAGGTGTTATTCACCAATTTGATGGTGAAACCCAAAAAAAACATTCTCCACCCTCCTGACAACACCCACTGAAACTCAACAAAAACCATGCCACCACATAGGAACCAAAGAGCCAACAACCATGCCACCAGGTAGGAACCAGTATGGTATAACAGAAATCACAACCACAACCAACAACCAACAGAGTTTGCTCCAGGTAAGAAGCCTTTCACAGGACCCACCGCACATCTTCGTCCAGAAGGTTTGGCTGAAGAAGATTTGGCTCAGCCGGTCGCGGCACCCATGGCACCTTTGATGGGACGTGAGTCAAATGGCTCTCGTCCTCGGGAGGTTGCATTCTGAGGCAAGTGGAGATGAAAGCTGGTGAAAAGCCAACTGAATAGAGAGAATAACAGCAATTTTATTTGGAGTAGTGGGAAAAAGCCCAACACTAACAGAATTACAGTAGATTGGAATAATGAAAGATGTAGTTTGGTCAGGTCTTGAGCATTTTAATATATTTGTTTATGCCTCGCTTCGCCGCGCAAATGACGCAAATGAGTTCCTCCATCAAAGCGAGGCAACTCTCCAGGATTCTTTGGGAATGTGTTGCAATTTCCGAGCACGTTTGGCCAATCCAATTTGGTAAAGGATGGTATGTTAACTTATGTTAACACTGATTCCCATGTTGGAATTCCCAAGGATATATATTAGCTTCCGTTAACTTTGAACAACTATTTTTGAACTCCCCGGTCGCCGGGGTGCCTTCGCACCGACCGGGGGAGAAAACATGTGCCCACATTGTCGCCCCATTGGACGGCAGCGCGGATGGATGCGCAAGTCCAGGGGCGTGGAGAAGCTTCTGCAGAAGATTATGGAAAAGGTGAAAGATCTTGAAACATATTCTTGGCGATTTGAATTGCAACGACACATGACCCTACCCAAAAAAGGAGGTTACAAAAACCAATTCTTCGATTTCAACAAACATGCAGGTGAAGGAAAGATTGCAATTTGCCTAGAGAACTGGAGCATGAGAATTGCGGCTGCAGGTGTATTTATTACAAAAATAGTCCGAACTCCAAACTTGGAATGCTTCCTAAGCAAGAGGGCCATAGTATAGCATTTACCAGGGTGAGACATACAGACTGATGAGATGGATCATACATGGCATTGAGTTGCAGTAACCTACTGTGACATACTGTAACTATTTTCCTCTTTGAGGTAAGGTTTTCTGTCAAGGTTTGCAATATAGCCCTTTAAGGCCCAGCTGATCTCGAACATCTTGGTCCACTATACATGCCCTCCTTCACCCCTTGAGGTGACACGGAAATATAGGGACATGGAATGCTGTGACACGTCCAACGCCAACATTGACTACCATTTATAGATGTCCCGTTTAGATCCACTTGGATGATGTAGTCGCTCGCACTGGTTGAGCTTTTGAACACGCAAGGGTAATGAAAGCCTGGCGGACAACAGCAAAAGGAAATTTGGATCCCCAAAAAGGGTGGGTAAAGACTTGTACAGACAATATTTCAAAATTAAGTGGGATCCCTGATCATAGATAGTCTTTTTGATTCTTGTTGGAGGAAAAACAACCACAAGAATTGAAATTGACAACAAGAACGATCTCATGGAAACATTTGGGATATGGAGAAGCATCGTATCTATTGGTTCGCCATTCATTGATAGCGCTGGCAAAATAGCTTGTCGGTGTGTAAATCTGCCTTTCTTTCAGCTGGAAGGGCAGCCAACTTGTTTGGCTATAGAAAGTTCTGATCAAAATCATGGTCATCATGGTCCAAGAATGTCAATACACCTTGTAAGCCGAACTCTTGTCCATTCAATTTTGCTGCCATGGCATTTTAGGACGGCCATGAAGACTTTGGGTCAGCGCCGTGCGCTGCTCCTACGTTTCCGACGTTTCCATTCCGCGCTCACAGATTCGCAGCGCAAAACAAATCGTGAATTTTTGATTTATGGTGCCAACACCGACGTGGGCAAAACTGTCGTGAGTGCAGCTGTGTGCCGCTACGGCCTTACCACTGGACACCCAGTGACCTACATCAAGCCAGTACAAACAGGGGACGACACGGATGCGGGCGCGGTGGTCAAGCATGCAGTGCAGGATGCTCAGAATGCGGACTTGATCACAGAAACTTGAAGTTTCAATTTGGAGACATGCGTGGAGGGCATGAGGGATTGATTCTTGTTAATAAAGATAATAAAGCACCTGTTCAATGAGGAGAATTTCCCTGTTTTCCAAGACTAGCACCGACTTGCACAGGCCCATGCGTTGAGAATCTTTGCAATGATGCAGGCTTGTTGCTGTTGTTGTTGCTGTTGTTGTTGTTGTTGTTGTTGCATTTGCTGCTGCATGCCTTCAAGAATCAATCATTTATCGTTCGCCAACATCCTGGTCAAAGAAGTAAGAACATGAACACGCTTTCATTTAGACATCACAAAACACTTGCAAATTCTAATAAGTACTAATTATTTTTCATTATTCCAACAAAACACAATCATTTGTAATGTGCTGCTCCCTTCGGAACTTCTGAAGACACTTGATAAAGTTGCCAATACAAAGGGATATGAAGGGTTCCTATGATAACACATTGGACCAACAACAGATCGTGTTACAGTTGCATGTAACATCCGCTTTCGTCCAAGGAGACGCTCTTCCACTATCCCTCTCCAGAATCCCCCGCTTCTGCTGCCATCAAAGCGGGCGTGACACCACCCGATGCGACGACCTTTCGCGGGGTGGTGCGGGAGAGTTTGCAGAGGGCCAAAGAACGGCATGGGCTGTGCATAGTCGAAACTGCTGGTGGACCTTTAAGTATCTCGGAGTGGTTGATTTTTAGGGTGGTTTGATGGTGTATGTACATGTATGTACTGTATGGTTGGCATGGGGGGGAAGGTATAAGTATATACTTGCGAAAACCTTGAACTAATCAATTACTAAATGATAGAATCTCAGTGATGGGGTGGAACCTTGCAAGAGTCCAACATTTTTGATCCAGGCGAAGAGTCATCATCATCATCATCATCATCATCATCATCAACATCACGGTTCTCCTCACCATCATCCCTTAACTCCACTTCTCCTAGCCTCCTTTTCAAATTATCCTTTGACCCCCCCCCCAAAAAAAAGAAACTTCACAAATCAATCCCCCAAAATCTTCACCGTAGATTTACATCCTTCCTGCTTGGTACCTTCCTCCACCCAGTGGGATTTGAGGTCCCGGTCCTAACCATACGTTTCAAGCAGATCTCTATGCACCTTTAACCTTGCCATGTATCTTGGTGGGCGATTCCAAGTTGGGTGGCATCAGTACCACCGTGTGCGCCTATGAAGCCTTAAAGGCATGGGATGGTCACTCATGGGATGGTGGGATTTCATGATTTAAATGTGGGAAAACCATGGAAATACCGACCGCATGCCCCCAAAAAAAGACAAACGCAGTTACAAAAACTTATTCACCACGCAGAAATACGGGTGTATCATACGTATTTATACGGGTTATGAAAACTACCAGCCAGTGCCATCTATTCAACATTATTCACTTCTTTCAGGGGATTCGCAGGCAGTTCTCGTCGCCTTTTCAAGGGTACCTTTTACCTGGTGACTGTGTGTGTATCATGTGCCATCATTCATCTATTTTCCGTAAGTAATGATCTCCTGCTCCATTCGGATTCCAAAACTCACCGGTGGGCAAACCACCAAACAGGTGAAATTCATCCTCAGTCTCATGATCGTGATATTGCAAAAACGAAGCTGTCTTATTTGATTTTGAATCATCATTGCCAATCTTGAAATCTCCAATTCATTCAATTCATTCCATCCCAAACCTGCCAGGCACGTGGTCAACAACCTCACTTCATCCTCTTCTTGGACACTTCCCCCTTTGCCGCCAGCAATGCCACCGCACTTCACCGTGCGGTTGGAAACGAGGTGGAGGTGCTGACGGTACCCAAGGCCCTTCCACCCATAGAAGAACCACTGCAGGACTGGCTCAAGGCGGCAGAGGTTGCTGAAGCCATTTCGAAAATGCTTGGTAAAGATGACCAGAAGATTGGCGGAGATGAAGCGGCTTGATTTTGGAGATCTTTTTTTTTGGTAGAATGTGACATGTTGTTATTGTTTCCGATTTTTGAAAAATTGTTTCTTGAACACTGTTGGAAAAACAAGTACCAAATGGGTGACAGATAGATCATAGATTCACTAGACTGCCCAAGCACTGGCTGGCAAGAATTCCAACGTTGTCTAGCAGTTGAGTATGTTTCAAATTTTGAGTATCTTTTAATGCCAGGGTGTCCCACCACAAAAAAAACAAAAAACTTTTTTTCTACCGCAATTGGTTCCAGCAATTCCGGAAATGCCTCAATTGTGTGTTTCAACCAAGGATTTAGAAGCACATTTGAAGATGGACCAGCAACACCTATGGCATCCTTACACCAGCATGACGAAGCCTACACGTGTTTGGCCTGTCCGCTCAGCTGATGGCTGCAGCCTCCACTTAGAGGATGGACGGCAGTTGGTGGATGGTATGGCATCTTGGTGGTGTGCCATCCATGGCTACAATGTACCAGAACTCAATGCTGCAGCTACTAAACAACTCTCAAAGATGAGTCATGCGCCTTGGACAAAGATTTGATCAATGAATGCAGGGATTGGATTTGAATGGGGAATCCTTCCACTGTTTGTTGAACTTGTTAAACCTTTGGGAGAGATTTTCACATTTGGGGCAGACGGCAGACTTGGTGGGCCCATGGGGAGGTCGAAGGTCTTCGCGCCCAGTTTCCGTTGAATTTGGTGGAACAGTTTTTGTACCTAGACCTTTTTCCCCAACCGAAAGAGACTTGGGTAGTTCCTGACTATACGCTGGTGTTTGGAAGTTGGAATGCCTTGAAGTTATCATTGTTGTAAGATGGTGATTTGTTTTTGATAATATTTTGTTGTAATTGAATTGGTTGGATGAAACATGGCACAGCAACCAAAAGCCTTTGAAACCTCAAAGCAGTGGACCAGAAGTTGTTGATCATAGGACCCTTTCAGCAACTTTCGCTATTAAAAGGTAGCATGAAATTTTACCTTTCTGGATTTTGGAGTGTTCTTTTTGTACATGTTCCCCTTGTCTAGGAAGGTAATACAGAAGCGGTTGCCCTTCAACTGCAGGTGATGTTCGGAGGATTGACCCATCGTCCAGCTACAGAACTGGCAAAACTTCTGGTGGAGAATTCGCCTGAAGGCTTGACACAGGTGTGGTTTACTGGCTGATCTGTGGGGGTTAGGTTGGGGGCTGGTGTCGGTTCGCAACCTCTGGAGCATACTATTGCTAGTTGTTTTTTGCTAGACATCTGGGGACACCCAGAAAGGGGATCCCCTTTGAAATCTTTGAAACTTGTCTAAGTGTACAGCCTTGACAAAAGACAGGCCCCAAAAAATCATGAGAAAGCATCCCTCCAAACCCTTTTATTTCCAAATGTTCTAAACTTTTTTGGGGGGCAAGTTTTGAAATGTCAGCATGGCTGCCCTGCAAAATTTTCCAGACAGCTTATATATTTATCGTTTCACACATTGGGTACCCTCCCTGAAACTAACATAGACCCTGTAAATAGATCCCTAGAAAAGGAGATTCCTATTGGAAACCACCAATTTTAGGGGCTATGTTAGTTTTCGGGGGTGTACCATTTCCCGTTTGAAGAATAACAAATTGTTCAATTGTTTGGAAACCACGACCCAACTGGACCTAGCAGCCTTGACACCAACGAGACACGGCGGGCGCAAATCCCAACCTGCCAAGTCGTTGAGGTGTTTCTGTGTGACTCTGGCAGTGTGAGCGTTGAGGTGGCTATCAAGATGTCATTACAGTATTGGGCAATGCTACTTGGCAACATCCTGGGGGTCACACTTTCACAATGGGGGCCCCGTTGTGCTGCATCCCTTCTAGTCAGACCATCAAAATGGAGAATTCAATATACAAGACCAATTTTGCCAAATTTATCCAAATTTGTCATCTCGTTGTTTTATCCCCCTGGAAGATTTGCCGAGGCAAGGGAAGACTTCCAAGACTCGTATTGCCACAGTGCAACGTGGATACCATGGGGATACCTTTGGAGCTATGTCCGTATGTGATCCTGTACGTGGCATGCATACCTTATTCAAAGAAACTTTAGCTCAACAACTCTTTGCAGAGCCACCAGCTTTGTGTAAAGAGCCTTGACTTTACCAAGGGGGATGAGGAGGGGACATAGAAGTTACAATAGGTTTCAGATATTTTTTGGTGGCTATCCTTCAGACGGTTCATTATCGCAACCAACCATCAGGTTCTTTAAACCAAGCCTTGGCGGGGATGCACGAGGAAAGGGACTTTTTCCAAGGCGTAAGGGAATGAATGCATGTCTTTGAAGAAGCTTGCGGTTAAAGTTATGTCCATCCAAAAGGCGGTCCAAAAGGTAGCTGTCTTTTTAGGTGGGGGGGGGTATAGGACGAAGATTCATTAGGAAATCCCCTTTTGAACTTCATATTTTTTGTCCACCCATCACTGCTCCAGGATTGGAATGAGACTCTTGAAGATGATGGCTTTTCCAGTATGGAAACCTTGTTGAAGACCCACCATGCATCCACTGCGGCTGTGATTTTGGAGCCTGTGGTGCAAGGTGCTGGAGGAATGCGCATTTATCATCCCAACTACCTGCGCAAACTACGTCACTGGGTGTTATAATACGATTTCTCAAGTGATTATCAGTGCACTTGCAGTTGAGCAGGCTATTTCTGATGGGGTCACTTTGTATTCCCCATGATCCCGCCCCACCTAAGGTCAGCTCTGCGACGATTTGGATGTGCTTCTAATTTTTGACGAGTGTCCTGGCTTCGAACGAAAGATTTTGGTCAATTTGCACAAAAAGGCCACGGAAAGATCTTGTAAAATTGGGCCAGACGACACATTTGGATTAAAACATCATCGACTATATCCTCATGTTTCCATGTGGAAGTGATTTGCTGTAAGTGAGCAACGATATGACGTTGGATTTGTTTTCATGCGATTCCTTCCAGAGATTCTGCGGCAGTTGTAGGAATTTGGTCCCTACCTTGTGTCATTTTGTGTCAAGCTCACCCGGTATAGACGGTCGTTTCTTGGATGGAATCCATTCAATTATCTTTCTGAAGATATGTATGGTTTCTGTGATTCACCCAGATGGGATAGATGAGATAGTCCAATAGGGAAGTTGTTTCCAGCTTAGTCTTCTTTTGGGGGATGGTCTAGGTGCATTTAACAGTCATCAATGGGTGTTATTTGTATGCATTTTTTGACATATGTATATATATATATACTTATATACATACATTTATATTGTACATTTGTGTTGTGATATAGATATATATGCCTATTGGTTTTTTGATGTTTCAATATCTATTGATTCATTTGTATCAGTATATATACAGTATATATATGTACATTCATGATAAGTTACGTTACTATATATCCTTCATGTTCCGTGGCTGCAGTTGGCAGGATCGCTACGGGCTTTGGCCGTACAGGGAAGCTTTTTGCAGCGCAGCATGCACAGGTGGTGCCTGACATCATGTGCATTGGCAAAGCGCTGACTGGCAGCTTGGGTTGCAAAAATGACTTGGGAAATGGGCAAGAAATGTAAGAACAGGAACAAACGTGCAAACATGAACAAATAATAGCATATCCTTAGATGTGCTGATGTACAGTAAATATCATTGTGAGTAGATCTGAGATCGATTTTGAAAAATTTCCCGACTCACCAGCTAACAAAACTACCAGGAACCCACCTGTACGAATCGAAGTCACATCGCATCATTCCATGGCACCGTTCGAACTCAAGGTGGCTATTGCACCTTAGGAGCAGCCTTAGCGACTCAGAGAGTGGGCCATGGCGTCAGTGGTGATGGGACGCAACCTTTAATGCATGGGCCCACGTTTATGGGAAGCCTGTTTGCAAATTCATGGCTGTGGAACCAATATGATTTGCATGTCTACATGTACATAATATAGGGAGAAAGAGGGAGAGAGTTGGAAAATGTCGGAAAATCCACCATGAATCGAACACAACTACAAATTTATATATAAGACGGCTGAACAACATCCATCCACAAAGTGTGGAGCCAGCTATGTGGCACATCCTTTTTTTGGAGTCGCTTGGGTTTACAGATGTTTGTGTGTTTGCAACTACTGGTGTTTACCTTACTTCGCAGTTTGAGACCCTTGGGCGTTGCATTTAACAACAGCATTGGGACCCATATTTGCTGAAACTTTTGGTCCCAGGTCGTAGATTTGACCGGTCGCATGCGCTTAGGAAATCCATTGGCATGTTCCATTGCATCTGCCAGTATCCAATTGCTTCTCGATAGCCCATGGCAAAAAAGAGTACTGAACATTCAGGAGCCTCCAGTGGTGATGTTAGGGGGAGCCATTTGGAGCCAGGGATGATGTAGCCCTTGGGCCCGAGCTTTCTTGTAGCGGGGCTGTTGTTCTCCTCGGGGGTTGAGGGGGGCACCAATCCGGGCCATGGATCATGATACAAAACGGTGGTTGTGCAATCTGGTTCATGATTTCTCATGGGGTGTCAAGAATTTTTCCCTTGGTGACCATTACAATCTATTTCTGGAAGGTGTTACTTTTCATGATGATTATGCGGTTGGGATCATCTCTGTTCCATTTGGTCAGCAGAATGAGTGTTGTCTTCAGTTGGGACAGCATAATTGTGATTGCCATTATGTGAGGGAATTTCGAAGACGAGCGAAGATCCTTACACATGAGATTCCTGCGGAGTGCAAATCTATGATGCTGGAAGGAATGGCTTGCACTAATGTGGTTTGCAGTGATGTCGGCAATGAACTTTTCTTGCCAACTTTCCATGTTTTGCCTGGTGCGTCTTGTCTCCTCCCTGTCAAGTCCAAGTCTGAATGGGGTCCCACCAATAGCCCGTGGTCTCTTGTTGAGGCCTTTTCTGGAGGTTTTGGGGGTTGGTTTCAAGCCATGAGAGTTATGCAGACTCACCTAAATGTACCCTGGTGTTCATGCATTTCGATTGAAAAGGAGTCTGATGTCGCATCCGCATATGCAGTGAATCATGCATCCGTTTTGTATTCAACCGATGACCCTGTGCTGCTTAGTGCGTGTTTCCCAATTTTGGGGTCGAAGTGTAATGTGAGTAGCATGTTTGTAGGGCCAATCATCCATACTCACATGTGGTTGAAACTCCTACCATGGGAAAATCACCTTGTTTTTAGCATGTCTCCTCCATGTCCTCCTTGGAGTAAGGGTTCATGTCATAAGGATGGTTTGAACACTGCTGAAGGTAGAGCCATGATTGAAGCCATCCTTGCATCACGGTTTTTTCGCCCTCTTGCAATTTTGGTTGAGAATGTTGATTCTATTGCTGACCATAAGCAGTTTGGGGTGATTATTGGAACTTTCCGATTTGCAGGGTATCGGTTGGTTTGGCAAGGTGTTGAGAACATGCGTAAGTTAGTCCCCAGTACTCGGAGGAGATGGCTTGCAGCATTTGTCCGGTTGGATTTGCCGGCTGATGCATTGAGTTTTGTTACACCTGACTTGCCGATGAGAACATTGCCATCACAGACCTTGGAAACCTTTGATTGTCTTCCGAAGATCCCCCCAATTCATGAGAATGAACTCACTTTGGATGATGAGCTTCTTAGGATCTATGGGGACCGTCGGTTTTTCAGGGGTACATTGAAGAGAACTCCGGATGTTGAGGGTGAAAGCTGTGTGGTTTCTACCAGAGTTAAGGGACCTGGCGAACAAATCAATACTGTTGTGGCTACATATGGTTCGCAGCATCTGATTCCATTGCCCAATTTGGTGCAAAAGGGTATTTTTGCTGATCTTTTTCGAGGGCAGTTTGGCGTTCGCTTTTTCAGCCCAGTTGAACTGATCATGCTTTTGTGCCCATGTGAGGAATTTTCTTTCCCTTCATCTCTACGCCTCAGTCAGTTTATAGTTGGTAATGCCATCAGTGTGCCACATGCTATCTTTACCATGGGGGTTGCTTGTAAAGTCCTTGGTTTACTGACTTGTCCTCCCATGGATTGTGTGTTGATTGCCTTGGAAAATCGTAGGCGTGCTTGCAACTCTGTTGTTTGCATTGAAGGTGGGAGGCTTCATTTGCGAAAGTGTGATGGCATTCCTCATACCATCATTGATTCACCGGATCATGAGCATGACATGCAGACTTCGCCACCACGTAAAGTACCACGAGTTGATCATGAGGTTGATGAAATTTCACCTACATTGCCCATGCATGATCACACTTGCGATGCAAAATCCCTACGACTACATGGGCACCAAACATCTCATTGGAATGCCTTTTCATCTGTCAATGACACCATCCAGCTGACTTGCATTACCAAAGACAATCGCGTGATGCTGCAACTTCCGAGAGGATTAGCGCTGAATGATGCCTTCAAACTGCACCCGTGTGATTTCATGCATATGACGCCTGTCACTGAGACGGGATTTGTATGGCCATCGTCTCAAGAATTGCCTGGAGACATGAAGTTGTTTTTCTTCTTTTTGACTGCTGAGCAACAACGTTGGTTTACATCCCCATCTTCATGGATTTTTGTTCGACAAGGAATCTCTCCTGAAGTGGCAATGTATGATTTTTTGGATGGGGCTCCTTTGGAGTTCATCAGATGCCTCCTTCAAGGCAAATCATGCTTTGACATTGCCATGAATAAAATTCCTATGGATCAAATTGCACTGAATGACATGATTACACTGATCCATGGACAGGAGTTGGTGCTTGATAGTATTCGTGGGGTTTTTCCTTCCATTGGAGTTGGTTTTCATCAATACTCTGACCATGTTATGGGATTCCTCCCTAGTGTCCATGTTGGTGATCAGGTCATCGTCATTTCGAATGGCATTGCATCTTGTAGAGAATCGATCATCAAGGTTTGTGACATGGTGATTCC
>DF239508.1:0-7500 GCA_000507305.1 Breviolum minutum Mf 1.05b.01
TTCCAAGGGATCTTAGTGTGGATAAATTTCACGGAGTTAGTTGTGCATACATTTATTTTGGAGCAGTGCTATCTGGTGAGTGCCTGATTAAATTGCGACACTGTAGAAAGCCACAACACGCCGAGCGGCAGTGGAATCGACCAAGATGCAGGGCCATCCTTTTGACTAGGGAACCTTGATGATGGTTTGGTTTCCACAGCTATCTTTATACAAGGGTGCTTTGCCACTGGTGGAACTGTCCAGGGTGTTGCTTACGGCATGATGTCTTTTCACGGTGGTTACAATGAGTGGCATATACTACTTCCGTGTGCAGTGGCTCAATACGACTGGTATCATCGTCACATGCTAAATTATGTCTTTGGAACATGTGGGATGACTATGAGTGATATTGCTATTTCGTCGTGGTGCAGTACAACAACGACTGCAACAACAACCACAACAACACCAACAATGCAAGAAAAAATGTGTTTTTTTTGATGACTTGCAACAAATAGTTTACTCTCCTGGATGGCCGCCTCAGAGATTGGTGTCTTCCATTTTGCATTTGTACACTACAGTGTGTGTCTTTGCCTCTGTTCTCATTGTGGCAAGAAAAAATGCGTTTTTGAGAATTTTAAGGTGAGAGTACGTGCAGAGACCTCAAGGTTACCTTCAGCTAACCTCAAGGTCACCTTAGAACACTTGACCACAATCTCTTCCAGCCCTTCGCAGAGCATTTTAAGGTGACTTTAAGGCGACCTTAAGGCTCCAGGCTGCATACCTCCCAGTCGTTGACAAGGTAAGATTGATTGGCTCACATTCACGCACGTGTCAGTAGATGACGCAGTCTGAGAATATTTGAAACGTTTTGCAGCTCAGATTTGGCTCAGCGGGTGCGTAGACTGAAGTTACGTTTTAGAAGATGAGTTTAGTGTACAGATATTCTTCTGTGGAAAGAAAAACTTTTTTGCTGAAGAAAAAAAGAGAGAGCAATCGCCTTGCACCATTTTTGACTCCACCGACTTTTGCCACCACGGCGTCCGTCAGTTATTTAATTTGTTTTGTGCAATTTTTTTTTGCTTGAATGTACCAATTATTTGGTTTGGTTCTGGCCATGTTTCACTATCGTTGACTTACTAGCAACTCCATGTAGCTCACAACAACATATGCTCCAGGCCACTTTTCACCAAGTCCAACTGGCTGAGCATACTTGTGGCAAATCCAATTATTTATTGTTCCACTTTTCAAAGTATGCAGCATCTTCCAACTCATGAAGCAAGCAACGCATTCCCTTTCGGACGGTTGACATGCGTGCTCTCGGCGCAGCCAACTAGCCTTAATCTAACCGTCCGAGGAACAGACTACACCTATACCCCTCTGCACTCTCTGGCTCTGGGAGACTGTATTGAGGTTGGTGTTCTTACGTTTTTGGTTTTGTGATTGTTGCTTTCAAGGAAACTGATTTCTAATGAATTTGCGACTCTTCACTTTGTTTACGCTGACAGAAGGGCGACCGCCCCGACAACGACCTTCGTTGAGCCATGCAGCATTCAGACAAAAACAAATTATTTGGTTTGCTTCAATTCAGTTCTGTCCAATTGCGGATTATACTATGCTGACGGGACTTCTTGGCACCTTCGCAGCGTGGATCAACAAAAGAAAAAAGACACTTAAGGAGCACGCATTCGACCACCCTCTATCTTTGACAGACTCGAGTTCTGATTTTGCATGTAGTCGGCAATTTGGTTGTTTGTAATGTTTGGAAAAGTTGGGCAAGTCCGTCTTTTCACTTGTTCTGACTGAAGCTCGGTCCAACCTTCATCGACCTTCATGCCACGGAAGCAGCACACAGCTTGCAATTACTTTTCAACATAAAGAGGCACTTTAACTGAAAATACCAAGCACTTTGACCGACAACGCCTGGGAACAGCGGAAAAATGTCTAACGATCACCATGATAGTTTTGATTGTATGATGGCGAGGGTTGTATGATGATAGCATGATAACGATGATGACGATGATGACGATGATGACGATGATGATGATGATGATGATGATGATGATTGCATGATGATGATGATGATGATGATGATGATGACGATGACGATGATGATGATTGCATGGTGCTGATGATGGTGGTGGTGATGATGGTGATGATGATGATGGTGATGATGATGAAAATAATAGTAATGATTGCATGATGATAATGATTGCATGATGGTGATGATGGTGATGATGATGGTGATGATGGTGATGATGATGCTTTGAAGTTTTTGAATAAGGATCACTTCTGGAGTTCCCTGGAAAATCAAGTTTTCTGCTCATAACTGTCTTGATTCTTACAAATGCAAGTTTTCTAAAGGTTGGTACCAAGGTTTTTATTTGTGAGAAGAAACATGTAAACTTACTCGAATGTCCGAGGCTTTCAGTTGCGAAAGTAGTTTGACAGTTTTCCAACACTTCGACTGCTACGACTTCACCGCGCGTGCAGCCCTCGGGTCAAAAATGAAGCTGCAGTCCAATTAGATTACCTCATTACGACCATTAGGATCTCTGAGATCTGTTATGGCATGCGTGTCAAAACAAAGAATGTATATAACCTCCAAATATTCCGTGACCCACACTTGCCATCGTGACAGTGGCGTCGATTTGTTTATTTGCCTTGCTTCGTTTGATTTTTTTCGCTGTTGAAATTGTTGTGTTTCTTCCGTCTTTCTTGTAATTCAAGTCTCATTTCCACATCTTAGGACCGCGTAACCTTGAGTCCTTGTCCTGGAAGATGAACGAAAATTACTTGAGATGCCATTAATAAGTTTTGCCTACCAGAAAAGAGATCCTTTTTTAGTCATTTATTGGTTGCTTTCTGGAGGTCGGATGTTCTATGAAGAAGTGATGAGTTAATTTCTTTCAACATCCCTCAAGAAGTAGAGGGGAATATAATATGTTTATATTGCCATTGGTTGTGTGTTGGCTGGTCGTCATTTCCTATTCATTTCTTTTATGTATTTGGACAATTTTATGTTACTAATCCCATTAATCGCGAAGGCCTTCTAAGGAGTCGGCAAGTTGTAGATCATCTTGAAGGATTTGTCTTATCTTCGGCAACGGTGAATCGGATTGCTGGGAATCGGGCATTTGTGATGTGTAAATCATTGAGTTTCCCAGGTGGTGGTTTGAAACACTTTTTATTTCTAAACCCTACCAGGGAAGATGATCCAATTTGACTTGCGCTTATTTTTCAAATGGGTTGGTTCAACCACCAAAAAACATGAGGTTTTTGATTGTAGAAGTTTTTCTTGAGAAACGAAAAACCGCAGCCGAACCACAGATTTTTGGCCGTTGTTTGGTGGATCAGATTTTCAGACAGTTGCAACAAGTTCACGAGTGTGACCACATGAAAGTTTTATATAGACAACTTTTTTGCATTGAAAAAACAACAGTGAAAATTTGACCTTAAACCACACCCTATGATTCTTTCATCACTTTGGCGGATTTTTTTTTTAAATAAAAGAAAGACTCAATGAAGTTTTCATGTACATCATTGCACAAACTGACTAAACGCCGGATGTTGAAGCCAACCATCCATGCTCACGCAGTTCAATCGATGGATCGGTGGAGGTGCCGTGGTGCCCGGTGGTTCCGGATGGGGGGGCAAAAATCCCCAAATGCCATACAGAGTCTTGGCAAATCTTTGGAACCGTCCCTGATACCCTCAGCCAGCTCCTTTCAACTTGGTGGGACTTTTTCAATATAACACACGAAAAAAAACTCGTCCTTTAGTCCCAGGGACCTAAATTTTGCCTAGAAGTTTTTTTTTGGTTTGGGAGTCAATTAATATACAGTGGGTGTAGTTTGATTAGTATCTTCCAGCTTGTGCCTGGCGGATATAGAATCACAAGTTGAGAACTCACAGGTCCCAAAATAATTCAGTTCCATATGAAATCTTTTAGTGACATATCTAGGTTGTACTTAGTTCATGGTTGGTTTTAACCGTTGTATGATGTTGGCAAGTAAAGATCATGGATGAAAAAACGCATGCTGCCGTTCGACTCTTGGTGGCAACGGCAAGCCGAAAACTCGACAGGGCAAATCCCAACACCCGCCTTGAGGAACCGCGATATGTGCAGAAAATCAAGGGATTTGTAGTAAGATATTGATCCGATCTTTGGGGAAAATGGTGGTACCCTTAGGATGGTAGATGATGGTACCGATTCTTGAAAAAATTGGGAAAGGTTTAGAGCTACAACCCAATGCCCAAGGCATCACGTGGCGTTGTTGGCAGTTTAAAGACATGAATGAAACACACACAGAAAAAGGAAACACACTTGATACACACACATGTTCCAATCAAGAATCAAAAATCGGCATAGCTGCGTGGAGATAGATTCGCCCTTTTTTGTAGCCAAGGCAGCTTCAAAAGTAAAGAGCAGTTTTTTTGCGGACTGGAAGGGGCTTCATCATGTCAATTTAAGGATAATCCCCCCCAACCCCCCAGGAAATGATGCCTTATTAAGGGATTGTAAGGAGATCATGGTGATGAAAAAGATGATTTTAAGATTGTCCCGAGTTGTTTTTTTTTGTTTCCTTTGCTGCTTTCAGGGGCGGTGGAAGAGCAGAAGCTTCGGGAAATTTCGTTGGAGTACAAAGAGGCTGGAAGTGGAAGTGGTTTCGCTGGGGGGGAATTGTGAGTGGAAGCAGCTCCTGTTTGGATGATCGGGGTCGGTTGGGGATATTTTTTTTTGGATGCCGGATGGATTTTGCGGGTCATGAATTTCTCCGAGAAGAGCGAGGTCTTTTTCGTAAGGCATGTATCCCCAGGTCACAGGTCTTGGTTGCGAATCATCCTAAGGGCAGGGTGGGAACCTTTGAATGGAGGCTCCCCACCTTTGAATGGCGTTAGTGGATGGCTTGGTGGATGTGATTTTGCGGATTTCTGTTTTTTTCCCGCTTTTTTTCCTAAATTGCGTGTATTCCTAAGCCTTAAAAGGCCCTAGGTGCCTAGGTATGAAGGATCAGATGATTTCACCAAAGAGTGGTCTATTGGGTACAAATCGCAGGGGGTCAGAAGTCTGCACAAAACTATCCGTTTCCCTGACAGAACTCAGTTCCTTGAAAATTGACCCATAGTAAAATCCTTATCTTATAGGGTGTGCCTTCAGAATTTTTTGGACTCAAACTCAGACTTTTAGACTGTTTTTCTTCTGCCGGTCGCATTTCCATTTTTTCCTTCAAGGGGACTCAGTAAAAAATTACCCTTTTTGAGTTAACACCAAAAATAATCGAATATCATCAAGCAATCAGCAACCACCCAACCAACCAACCAACCAACCCACCCACCCACCAACCAACCAACCAACCAACCAACCCACCCGCCAAGCAACCAACCAACCATCATATCCCATGCCCCAAACTTGCGAGGCTGAATTGGTAAGCGCTACCAGCAGCTTTGATCCGTACCGTGGCTGCATGGTAGTTTCGGGCTGGGTGCTGGTGGTTTCACGGGTCGTTTATTTTGACCCTTCTAAGGGGGTGAAGGAGGGATCCCCGAAAAACTTCCCACTAGTTTTTCGTATGGGTTCCCTAAAGTTCCCCTCAATAGTCCCTAAGAAAATGGAAGGATCCTAGTTACCACCCCTCCCTCCTGGAACTCCCCCCTTCCTTAGCAAGTAACTTCTTTGCCGGAAGTTTTTATTTCGGGTGACTAGGCGCATGGTGTCTCAACCAACAAGCACTTGGAATCGTGAATAGAACCACTGAAAGGCTAGGGAAAGACTAGTGAAATGCCATGACTCACTATCATGTGATCATGAAGTGCGTCAAGTGATCCAGTTTCAGGAAGAGAACCTTCGAATACTTGATGGCAGTTTGTTCCCCAAATATTCCCTAAAATACGCCCTATATAACCCATTTAGATCCATATAGTAGGTGCATGATAGCTTCTTTCGGATAGATTTTTCCGAAACATTTGGACACGACTGCGTCAGTCGTTTTCCTGGGACCCAAAATGGCATTCCTTTGATCCTGAGGTCACGGCGTTTGGGTCGGGGAGCTTCAGTGGGTTTTTCTTGGGGATCGACCTTTTTGCAAAATGTTATGTAGCATGTATGATTTCAAGGCTGACGATGTAGATATGAATGATATACATATTATCTACAATTGTATATATGTATATATGATATGCGTAAAGTATCATGACTCATGAATTTGTCATGAGTCATGAATTATCAATTGATGTTATATATGTATGGTCCCATGTCCGTCCAAAATTCATTTTTTTTCTGAACTTTTGGGGCCCAAGTCTCTTGAGAAAAGTCTTGATACGCACTTTCGAAAGCATATTTTCCACCAGCTGTTTTCTACCTCAAAGTGCAGCTTGGATCCGTGGTGCCCCAAGAAGCCTGCCATGCGATGGACCTGATCCCATCCAGTGGGGAAGTGTTTTAATTAAACAAGTTGAAGCGCTCCTCTACCGGCATTCTTTCGCATACCGTATTTGTAGCACTTGGAGTAGCTGTATCGAAAAAAAGGTTGTAACCCACAAAACTGCTACACAATTTTTTGGATGAGAGAAACCAAAGTTTTTCAGCAATCAGGTCAAATTATATGGGTGTTTGAAAAAATAGGGGTACCCCAAATTGCATGGTTTATAATTTATAATTTATAATGGAAAACCCTATTAAAGTGGATGATTTGGGGGTACCAATATTTTCGGAAAGATCCATATTGACTATTACATCAGACTTATATATTTTTTACCAACTGGGAAGCTGGCTTCTTTCTTCAGGCTCCGTGGATTTCTTTCAGGTTCTGTGGATTTCTTTCAGGTTCCGTGGATTTCTTCAGGTTCTGTGGATTTCGATGTCATTTTGATGATGGTTTCTTCGCGGAAATAGTGGTATGCCCCGCGCATGTGAAGGATGGACATATCATGACATATCGGGAGGGGACACCATTTATGCGGATACTAACATGTCTGATTTTGAAGACCATCTGCATATATATGCACATCATAACCCATCTTGAAGTAGAATTGAGGAAACATATCCTAAAATTTCAATTTATAGGTTTCGTTTCAGAGATGCTGCAATTCCATATTTCATCTCGGTTGGATCAAGGACTTGCCCCTTCTTGGGATGGGTGACGCTGAGGCAGTGGCAATTATGGCTGCGTCTACCGAGGGACTTTGAAGGATGGACACGAGGCTCCCTGTGTTTTTGGAAGGATTTCTACCAGATTTACAAGACAAGGCAAATTTTTGCTGCTTTAATAACGAATCTTGTTGTTGTGGTTGTTGTTGTTGTTCTTCTTCTTCTTGTTCTTCTTGTTCTTGTTCTTGTTCTTGTTCTTGTTCTTGTTCTTGTTCTTCTTCTTCTTCTTCTTTGTTTTTTGTTGTTGTCCCTGCTCAGTTTTTTCTTTTTTAAATGCAGCCAGGTCTCGAAATCATGTCTCTCTTTCTATACGTATATACTGTACCAGCGTATACACGTATACCTTGGGGTGCTCCCAAAAGGGGTGCTCCCAA
>DF239508.1:12500-125145 GCA_000507305.1 Breviolum minutum Mf 1.05b.01
TTAGTTTCAGGGAGGGTATTGTTTTTTTTTGTTGTTTTTTGTCCTTTGTTCATCTATCAAAAATCCATGACTTGACTTCAATCTCAACCAAGCTTTTGAGGTGAATTGCTGTATGTTTTAGATTTATGTATATATTTCTCAAAGACCGTGATGACCTTTTTTTCTTTAAACACCCCTTTGACTTTTACTTTGCGTTTTTTCCCCCTGAAGCTCGACCTCCATCTTCATCCAGCTGCAGGTTATGGGTGGCTCTCGATGCTGCTTGCGGCTTATCACACATGCACAACAGCACGCCCAAGGTGGCGGAATCGGAATCAGATCCCTTGAGTGTTGTCGTTCGTAGAAATGTTCAGCCGGGGAAATCCACAACTCCTACTTGGAACATCATCCCAGTTAGTAAGTGGTTAATAACCATGGTAAGTAAGTCCCGTAAGTAGGGTTGTTCCCCTTCCAAATGGCCTAAATGACTTATAAACGGGGGTTACTAACCACTTAATTACTAACTGGGATGAACCTCCAAGTAGTCTACAGGGTTGTTCTCTTTTCCAATAGGAGATCCATCATAGGTTTAGTTTTTTGGGCAGTTTTTTTTTTTGAGCTTCGCAAAAAAAAAGGGTTTCCAATATAAGGGATGTATTGCAAAAGCCCAAGACGTGGTAAAAAAACGACCGGGGATAAAGTTTGACGAGTTGAGTTTTTCGTCACATCAAAAAAACACGTCATACGGTTGATGGAGGTTCAGGAAAATCTTGCACCATCCTATAAAAGGGGATACACCCAATAAATACCCACTATATAAGGTGTGTATGGGGTTGAATATTAAGGGTACCATCCCAAGGGTACCAGCATTTTTCCTATAAAAGTACTCGGTTTAGGTTTAGAAATCCTGGCAAGTGTAAATAGGTAGACTATCCCATCATTGTAACAGGTTTTTCTGTTTGTAAATCCCAGAAGGTTTTCCAGATGTCTTCTATCAGTCGGTAACTCGCACCCAAAAAAAATACTTTGGAGATCCATCCATCGACTCTCTTACAAGGTGGGCCCCTACCAGCTATAAATGGAGTTATAGCCCCTATAAATGGCCTTATAATTGGGTAAATGGGGTTATAACCCTAGTTATAGGAGTTATAACCCAAGTTATAACTGGTAGCGGGCCCACCTTGTATGTACCCTTGCTATTTTTCGGTTGCCGATCTTCTCTGCTTTGTCCCTTGTCTTTGCGATCTTCAGGCATTTCATCGCGACATCAAGTCTGCCAACATCCTCCTTGATAGGAGACAACATATCTTGTGGCTCGAAGAGGGTATAGGACCATGTGATTTTTTTTTGTGAGTTGAATAAAACTTCCACCAGTTGCAGCTGAGACTGTATACTTTTTTGTGTTCAACAGGTTCTGCCTGGCAGAACCATAAAGTTCTGGTTAATTAAAATTGGAATCCCCCAAAAAAATTCATGTGCGTCTCCCTGGATCGAACTGGGTCATTGCTCACCTTCCAGTTGCATTTTCCTATGCCTCACCAGACCAGGTTTTTTTTTAAAATCACTGCTCAGGTTTTTCCAGAGAAACAAAGGTCTACCAGCTCTCCCTCACCCTGGGCTTCCCGTAAGCCCAGAGCTTCCAAACGAATGCCTGGAGCTGCCAGATTTCCCCCGAAGACCGAGCCTTTTTGGATAGCTTCTGCTATCGGTTTTGTGGTGGGAAAAAGGGGGCTATATAAGATAGGGTATATGGTGAAAAAAACACCGGGGGAATTTCGCCCTCAACCGGGGATGGCACCTGAAAAGGGGGTGCCCCCCTGGAAGTTTGGAGATGAACCAAACTTGGAGTTTTAGGGTTCACATGAGTTTGAAACGGGGACCTGTAACATGCCAACCGGGTGTGTTCGGGGGGCACCCCTTTCGACACAATCTCAACAGATTTCAGGAGCGGCACCGCCAAGATGGCAGATTTCGGTTTGTCGGGCATCGCTAAGAATAAGGCGCTGGTGTTTTTTTTTGTGGCCGCCTCGGACTCGGCTGTGGTCCAGGTGTTTTTCTTAGGGTTGTGTTGTGTTATGATTTATGAGGGTATGAAGGGGATGAATGACATCTTGGTAGGATCATGATCGTGCAGGGAATCAACGAGATGAGCCAACCCGGTGAGGGGTTCAGGGACGACTTTCTGCCATGGGATTTCCTTTCTTTAGGGATACAACAGTTGACCTTTGAGAGCTGCAAATCTGAACAGCCAGCTAGTAAGATTGAGAAAAGCTCCAGTGACATGAACAGTTTCTTTCTGATGATCAGTGGTTTGTAGCTGAAATGACAACCTTTTTTAAACAAAAATCAAGTTGTATATGCAAGAAAAACAAAGCAACAGCACCTACACTTTCATCATTCCTGGCACTTTCACAAGGACAATCTCGGCAAACAAAAACAGCCTCATGAATAGTAACGCTTCCAACCAACAAGGGGTTTGTCAAAGGTTGAAACTACGATGAGACTCTTCTAGGGGTAAAGCTTCTCCAGCAGTTGAACGGCGGATTTTTTTTTTTTAAGGATATTTTTTTGGCAGAATGTCCAGGTGTATTTTTTTAAATATCACACTTTGGGAGTTTGTTTTTGGATTTTGCAAATTTTGTCCATCAAGAAGCGGAGAGAAGGTTATATGCTACTGAGCCCATGGTTTTTTGTAGAACGAAACAAATCCATCTGATACCGGAGAGATGTTGAAGAAGTGATGAGCATAGTTAGTCTCTAAAATATATAATGGGCCCATAGCTGTTGTAAATGGATTTATCACTAGTTGCACCCACTTCCAACTGGGTTGAGTAGGGTTTAGAGGGCTTATAATCACATTTACACTAGGGGGGCCCAGTATTGTACCACTTTCAAACCCAGGTCGTTCCCAAAACATTTTTGGGTCAGCGGCGTTTTTCGCTGACGATCGCAGAACAAGCTGAATATGACCTGCGAACAAATCAGTGGCACTCCGGGCTATGCTTGTCCACAGTTCGATAGCCGAGATGGTAGGATCAGCGAGAAGGTCATGGCAGTATTTTTCCCGCTTACATATATACCAGGTATATATTGCCTTCTAGGGGGTTGTATAATCCCTACCACCTATTACCAGAACCAGAATATATAATCCATTGAGAAGGGGGGGATATAGATTCACAAACGAAAGGCGCATAGTTTGGATCTACCCTCTATTCAGTAACGGTCATGATCAGGATTGTATATTACATTTTTAGGTTTGGGAATCCCTATGAACCTTCATTTGCCACTGCTACTGGCTGGGGGGTATATTCCAGTTATAGTGACTCATTCATATTTCTTAATGTTTTGTAAATGAGATTTCTTTGACCAGCTCTTTTATATCTTTTTCTTGGAGGGAGGAGGGTAGTTTGGCCGGTAGGATGCCCATCATTTCCAGTCTTGCCATTTAAAGTTTGATACCGAATACTTAGGAGACAGGTAACTCCTTTAGAACACCATGTTTTTGTGGTATCCTTGTATCCATTCGTTGTTTTTTTCTTTTTCAAAAAATGACCCACCAGGTTTTTTTCGATGAGATTTCCCTTTAAAGATAACGCCTAAGGGAGTCCAATTGAAACATCGGATCATTTTTTTTGAAACCGCTGTGAAGTTGATATTTCTTAACCTGTTTCTGGAACCTACTTTTCCAGGGGTCATTAAATGGGACCCATTTTTTGATGGGAATCAAACTTAAATGCTGAAATTTATGGTCATTTTTGAGGGATTTCCTGAAAATCATTTGTTGCATCAAACAGTTTGGGTTGGTGTCATATAATGACCCCATGGACCAGGATCGTGTCCGTATTGCATCTCATATAGGTGTTTCCGAAAAATAGTGGTATCCCCAAATCATCCATTTTAATAAGGTTTTCCATTATAAACCATCCATTTTGGGGTACCCCAATTTTTGGAAACACCCATATGTTTGCTGGTATGAGGAATAAACATCACAAGGTTCATCCACAAGCAGCCACCTACATCATCTCGAATGAAGGGCCTCTAGGGGTTCAAGTCAGTTACAAGGTGGGCCCTGCCGGTTGTAAATTGGGTTGTAACCCCCCTACAAAAGACCTTAATTATTATTGGGTAACTGGGGTGAACAAAGCCCTACTTATACGGTTTATTTCACCTCATTTATAAGTGGTAGGGCCCCATCTTGCAGAAAAAGTTCCTTTTTTTGTTCATTTTCTTTTTCAACGCCCGCCCGAAACTGGGAACCTAAAAATCACGTCGAACCTCCAATTTTTCCTCCCAAAGTTACGATTTGAATTTTACTGTAATTCGAAAACACGGAAAACACACACCCTTTTGAAAGAAATCTAGGTGGTGGTGGTTTCGAAGATTTTTTATTTTCATCCCTACTTGGGGAAGATGATCCAATTTGACGAGCATACTTTTGAGATGGGTTGGTTCAACCACCAACCAGAAATGGATTTTAATGGAAGCTTAAAAGAACATCCAGTTTTTTGTTTGCATTTTTGTCAAGTTCCATGTGAAAGAAAACTCTCAAAATTAACATGGCCGCTGCCCAAATGATTTGAACAAAAAGAAGGGTGACTCCGGCTTCAAAGATTAATTCGGGGGGTTAAACAAATCCTTAAAGCTTTGTTCCCTTGAGTTGATTGGTGTGGTTTGAAATGATTCACCAAATCAATGAACCCACCATAGTGATCCCAAAAAAATCCCAAAGTTTCTCGTGATTCCAAAAAAAAATCCCTCTAAAGTAAGGTCAAAAAATTTCACCCCCAGGAAAACCACCCATTTTTGATTTTCTCGGCCATTTATTTTTTTATAGGGTCCCACATAACTCAATATATAACCCCAATTTACAACCGGGTTTATTTGGGGGGAACCCAAAACTTGACCCCAGAACCGCCACGCACCCTTCGGGACCCTTCGGCCATCGACCTGAGTTACATCAAGACTGGGAAGGTGACCGAAGCCACGGAGGTGACCAGTTGATCCCGGAGGGGTTCGTTGGAAGGTTGCGAGTTGCGGGGTATGTATAGCCATTTATAGGGATCCCCATTCCGTACTAAAACTACCTTTTGGTATTGGCAAGCCATCTATTTTGACCTTAAGGTACCTGGGTCACCCTAGGAGACCTCTATTTTTGAAGGGACCCAATCCCCCCAAAACAAGGCTGGTTCCTTCCAATCAAAACCAGGGGCCCCATTTGGGGAACCCAGGTAGCCATTATAGGGATCCCGGTCCGTGACACCAAGCAGTATATCCTTGGTCCCCTATAAAAATCCCTACCTAAGACTAATCAAACATAAGCATTCCTTATAATTTTTCGATATGGAGAGTGTCGATCTAAAGGGTCCTTGTCTTTTTGTGTAGTATGCGATGGCCTTTGGTATGCCAAAATGACGGCAAAAGTTACAACCTGAATTTGCTAAAGTGATTTTTGTGTTCACCCCGAATCATCCCTGGGGAAATGTTCCAATTTGGCTATACAATCTTTTTACAGATGGGTTGGTTCAACCACCAACTAGATATATCTGGGCCGAAGTCACCCCAAATGGTAGTTTAGAAGGGAATACTACCCAAAATGGCCTGATCATTCAGGTTAAGGAATTATATTAAATTGCCCAGATGTAATAAATTGCCCAGATAGATAGTTATAATAAATTGCCCAGATACATATATACATATACACAGAACCCAAATGAGGCCCCATATTTTGGAAGCCATTGTGAGGATACTTATGAACCAATCAGTGTGCTACTTAGGATCTAGACAGGATGCACTCGTAGCATATAAAGGTTTAGTAGTTGGGATTCCCAAGCCTAAAAATACTTCATGTCATGGTGGTGACTCTTAGGTTTTTGGGTAGATCCAAGTACTACCCGTTTTGTGGCTTAAGTTAAAAAGGGTAGGTTATGAATAGAAATTACCCCCCGGGAAAACTAACATATCCCCTGAAAATTGATGGTTGGAAGCTGATTCATGTCCCTTTTTCCAATGGTCCAAAATTGCAGGGGACATTCGTCAATTTTCGGCGGGTGTAAGGGTGATGGGTTCATTGTGTGGAGAGCTTTGCTTGGAATCCGAAATCCGAAATCCCCGAAATTTTGGGGGAAGATTCGCAAGCACAATTCAACTTTTGGGTCGATCTTTTGAAGATTCAAGGGTTTTTTTGGTGACAAGTAGCGACCCTCAAAGCAACATACTGTTGATGGCTGAGATCCGGCTAACCACCTGGGATGGTGCTAAAATCCTGTAAATAATGGGATAAACTACCAACCTCAACTGGTGCAGGATTGCAGCCACCAGCAGTAGCACCAGAAAAATTGGTGGTTGGTTCAGATGAATTTCCTTTTGGGGGCCCTGCCTATTTTCAGGGGCGTTTGCTGTTCGTTTCAGGGAGTTTTTCATCCTATCGTCAGCAAGTGATCTACTACCGAATCGCAGGGCCCGCAAGAAAAATGTTCGCCAAAAATCCGCCAAACATCTTGAGCCAACAACGAGGTTGCAGATTGTCCCCGAAAAACATTTCCGGAAACAAAGCCGCCACAGATGGTACCAATCGGGATCTAAATTTTGGGAACTCCAGGGTTTGGCAGCTTTAATTCAGGGCCAAATCTTCTTTTCTGGGTGTCGATTCGACCAGAAATATGAGCCAATGGTGAAGAAGAAAGCGTATAGTATACCATGATGACCATGACCATGACCATGACCATGACTGTGACCATGACCTTCATGATCATCGTCGTCATCATCATCATCATCATCATCATCATCATCATCATCATCATCATCATCATCAGCATCAGGGTCCTCAATTAACAACTCCCTTCCCCCCACATTTCAATATGGACATCTTACAGTTATCCATGTTGCTGGCTGGTTCAGGTCTATGCCTATGGCATGGTGGTCATGGAGATGCTGCTGAACACAATGCCGGCATGTATGGGACAGGCCGGAGTTGATTTTGCCTCAAAGGTTAGATTTTTTGGGCTTCCTAAGACTTCCCAGAACACAGGGGTTTGACTGGGAACATGCCGGGGTAAAGCAAAACCTTCAGTGAACATTGGAAGCATAAAAAGATTGGCTAGGGAGTGGTTTTACATATTTTTTTTTTCATTCCTGAGGAAGATTTCCAATTTGACGGGCATTTTTTTCAGATGGGTTGGTGAAAAACCACCAACCGCTTAGGAATCCCAGGCCTTCCAGGCCAGCACCGGCGATTTTGAGAATCAACATTCGATCCGGATCAGTGAGAAGGGAGGGGATATAGATTCAAACGAAAGGTGTATGCTTTGGATATACCCTTAACAAACCAGGATTCCAGTGACCAGGATGATTCTGACATGTTTAGTACGGGATTCCTACAAACCTTCAGTTGGTACTGGCATTCTGGGAGGGGGAGCATCACGAAATATGCACCTGAAATTGCACGTGACACGCTTTCATTTCAACAGGAAGCAAGTCCTAAAAATACACCCCCGAAAATAAACATGGAGGTTTGGAAGATGATTTTCCTCTTCAATTGGGGTGACTTTTTTAAGGTTCCATGTGAATTTTCTGGGGTGTATATGTTTTTTTCAGGCATTTTGGCTATTAGTTTTGTTTGGCAGTGTGCCCACGAATAGTGATTTCCTAGCTCCCAACGCCTCGGGAATTGAACCACCACCTTGTAACCGAGGTTTTCGTTGAGCGTGCAAGGGACGTTGGGAAGAGATTGGGGCCTTGATCTGTAGGGTTTTCTCGTGTTTTCCTTAGGGTAAACAACAGGTGTGTTGTTTTTGTAACATGGAAACTCTACCTCCCGAAGTGTCTCAAGATTTCAGATGCAATACAAAAATCTCAAAACCGCAAGTAGATTATGATGTTGGTGACTTTTCATCGCCATCATCGCACAGTTTCAGGAAGTCGAGCAAGTCCAAAATCTCCACCAATAAATGTATCCCAGGTGATTCAAGCCGTGACCCAACTTGATCCCCAAACGTTGGAGGCCACCTAACCTTTGAACGGGTCACGTAAACTAACCATCCCAAAAGGGCACAAAGAACTGCCAGGTCAACATTTTTTTTTGAAGATTTTGGAGGTGGGTGAAGTATTGTAGTTGGAGGATCATCCCAGTTAGTTGATCGGTTAGGATCACCCCCATGTACACGCCATGTATCGGCCATTTGGAAGGGGTCCCACAACCCGATCCTTAGGGGACGAAAACTCACCATGGTTATTAACCACTTATTACCTCAGATGGTAGTTGACCAGATTATTTTTCTTTCCGAGTTTTTTTTCATTGATCTGTCAGAATGGCACCATCGTTTACCCAATCTTCCAGATTGTAATGCCACAGGCGTGAATGGGAGGATCAAGGGGGGTTATGTGGATTTGTGCCTTTGAACTTGTAGGTTTTCTTTTGCCAATCATCATGGAAGTGGAGAAGCAAATAACACCCTTTTTGCAAACTAAACTCATCTTGTTTGAGGGCCTTATTTTCCACTGAACCATGATAGTGGAAGAGAAAATCCTGACTGAAATGATGGGTTTTTGCCCCGAAAGGTTTTGAACAAAACATGGCCATTTGGATGGGAATAGCAAAACGCAATGGGCATCTATGAATTCTTAACCAGTATGAAATATTTTGACGGTGGTGGCTGCATTCCACCTGAAAATCCTTTGAGGATCACATGGAGCTTTTGGGGAGAGAAGATTTCAGATGATGATTTCCAGGAACCCCCCCCAGGCCACCAGGCAGAAAAATTGCGACTCGACATTTAGAAACCCCCAATCTTCGGGGAGCGAGGTTGGAGGGGTTTCTAATGATGAGGCCATAAGGCAGTTTCGGGACAATGATGCTAAATGGATGTTTTTTGAAAATAGGGGTACGGTACCCCAAAATGGATGGTGAAAATAATGGAAAACCCTATTAAAATGGGATGATGTGGGGGGAAAACCCACTATTTCCGGTGAAACATCCAAAGAACTCCTTCTTAAAGTTTTTTTTTTTCCGATGGGGAAAGTTTTGCGCCAAGCATAAAAATTCCAATCGCAGAAGTTTTTTTTTTATCACACACATAAGTGGCATGTAAAAACATAGGTTGTGGGGAAATCCCCCTTAGCGAAGGTCGTGGGGGTCCCTAGGCCCTTCCTTGTGATTTTTCAGGGTTTCGAGTTGGAACCATGGAATTTCTTGGACTTTCTTGGGACCATTTGAGCAATGAAAAAAGGGCCCCTGGTTGGTTGGGGTTTATATGTGCACATATAGGGGATAAAAAACTACCCAGTTATATGGGGATTATAATAAGCCATTATAACCAACCAGTATAATGGAAAGCAATAAGGTTTTTTTTCGTGGCTCATTTGTTTATCCAGAATTGATCCAACATTTTGGCGTCTTTGAGACGTGCTGGTGAAAATGATGCCAATGGCCCGAGGATCTTTGGTGAATTTTCGAAATCTGACAGCCTAGCAATTGGTCCAGCTCCGCCTATCAGCTTGACTTATGGCTAAACCTATTTTATGGCTGGTCAACCTACCCCTCACGAACGTACCAGGTCCTGATGTGTCGTAGGTAACGAAATTTGGAAGATATGCGCATGCATGTGATTCTGAATGTCTTCACCTTGCCACTAGCCTCAAACCCCAAAGTGCCAAAGTATACAGCCCGAACATGCACCGCTCGCACCTCGCTATGCCCATCGACTATTCCAAGTGGGACCGGCTGGCAGCTAGCTTGAGTGAATCCAGCAGCGAAGGCAGCAGCAGCTCGGAGAGCGAGCAGCTTGAGAGCGATGTCACTACTCTGCCCCTGGAGACTATGTCAGAGGCAGAAGCAGAAAAATGGCAGCTTCGGCTCTTTATGTCGCAGCACCCTTGCCCCAGCAAAGCCGAAGTTACCGAGTGGGCCCGGGACGCACTTCATGCAGGACTGCTGGACACAACTGAAGAGCCTTTGCGCGCAGGTGTGCATGGATGTGGCCATGACGTGCAGCACTTCGACTACGTGGCCTTCTGGCGCATGTGGAGAGCAGTCGGCCAAGACACTGAGAAAGAGATGCAGAGAGCGGTGGGTGAAATGTTGTCTACAAAGGGACTCCGCTGCATGCAGTTGAACTATTACGTCTTCAGGTTTGCATTGCGAGGCCAACACTTCTATAGCGGGCCCAAGCCCCTGGCAGTGCGCTCCCACCCGAGGATGCTGGAATTTTGGTGGGATGGCATTGGCGAGTCGCGTGTCTGAACAAGCACTGAGACCCGCCACTTTTGTGGCGACACACAGGGCGGATTTTCTTTTCATATCTTTTTTGATAGCAAAATGTATTTTTTTTGAGTCAAAAGAGTAGGGTATAGTAAACCTGTCGTTCCCGATCGGGCGGCGGGTGGGAAGTTTGTTTGGTGCGGCCCGAGCATTGTAGACTAGTATAATAAGTTTTCAAAAATTTTCCGTAGTCGTTCAATTTTTTTGTGTGGTGAAGTAAAGTAAGAAGAGTATGTATGTAAAAAATTGTGTGTTTCGCTGCAGTTTTCCTTTTCAAAATCACCCGCGTTCTTGACCGGTTCCCACCCCTCTCTGGAGCAATGGCGTCTACCTACCCTTGCGGTGCTGAGAAGGTGCAGTACGTGTCGTACTGCCCTTCACATTCGGCTCGCAAGCCCTGGCGCGTCTGCGTGCCATGGTTGGTACGTGCCTTTTGAACTTTACTTTTCCCAGGATTTCTTCCTTCTTGTGCCCCTTTTGTTCAGGCGAATCGGAAGTTCAGCGAACCCACCCTATTGCAAAAGATGCAGGTTAAATATGGGTGATATGATTATATGAATGATACACTTAATAAAAACAATAGATCAAAAAGACAATACTGAAAAATATATTTTTGTTTTTTGAGATAGAGATTAAAACATAGAAACTATCAATATATCTCCTGAAACTTACATAATCTTACAAACATGAAATATCAAATTCATATCTTTTCCATTGGAAAAAGAGTTAACAATTACCGTAGCCATTTTGGCTCAATCAATCTCCAACCGCCAAAACTTTCAAGTCTCGCTGGCACTTCCAAGGAGGCTGAAACCTTCACCTCCAGTCGGGTTGGTTTCTAACAATTTTGAAAACGGAAGTAGATTTAGGTTTTCTTTCCAGCCAGGTGTTTGATGTAAAAAATCCATGGCTTACCCAATGTAAGAAAATCCCTGGCTTACCCAATGTGACCGAGGTTTGGTTTCGTGAAATGTATAAAACCCAGGGTCGGGGGTGGTCTTATCATTGACACAAAGTACATAGACAGATGACAAAAAAGCTGTTCCAGACATGAATGCGCAAATCAGCGAGGCGCCGGAGGGCGCGTCAAAAGGCCTCAGATGTCGTCGCCGGGAGAGAAAAAGTCGGTAGGCAGGAAAACAATTCAGATGTGATCCGGTGAAGCCCAGTCGCAATCCGAGGCGAGCCTACACTCTGCCGGCGACCCGCCCTCACATACGCAGATCTGGGAAGCCACCAAGTTGCGAACCCAGGCAGGGACCAGCGAAGCTCCGGGTTGCGGCCTTAAGCTGAATCAGTCAAAGAAAACAAACGCAGAAACGGCAAGAAAAGAAACGGTAAGAGAGGACACAAGTGCAGAAAAACGGCGTAAAAAGTAGATAGCCAAAAATTTCCCACTCCGCTGCCACGGGGTGGAAGGTAAAAGAAGGCCAACTGTCACCAACTCCGCTCCCAATCTCATTTCCATGGCTCCACCAAGGCACACACTGGCAACTATACCCTAGTCTTGGAACCAGGCGCTTTTCACATGACGGGGTGTATGTCGTCTTCACCCACCGCGTCAACAACTTCCCCTTCCAATCCACAGTCAGGTTTCACCGCCAGTTGGCTCCCGACCTGAGACGCCACTTCCACACGCCAATGCCAGCAGCAGCCCGCAACGTCAATGTGCACCACTTGGCCGCAACTACAATAACAACGACCCTGGCAACCTGCTTAAGGGACTGGGAGTTGCTTAAGGGACTGAAGTTTGCTTACGGGTCTGGTGGTTGCTGAAGACAGGTCTGGGGGTTGCTGAAGGGATTGGATTAAACTCTCGCCAATTGTTTTTGCTTTTTGCTTCTGCGAGCTCGCGTTTTTGCGCTTCTTGCTGTTTTTCCAAAAGCTTTGTTTTGACAGAGCATGCGTCACAACATCCAATACATCTTTCCCATCGATGTTATTAAAAATGTCTTTCTGAAATGTCGTCGACAAAGTGTTGGAAATCATGTCCTCAACAATGGCTCGGTCGCAGGGTCGAACTCGCCGCAGGACTTTGGACCAGGCGCGGAAAGATTTTGCGAGCCTGAAGCTACGATGTGGACCTGATGGAGGGGAAGCCGTGTGGAATGCTGTGGGCCTCTCCATCACACAGTTCCTCAGGCGAGAAGGTGGAAGCTGGAGGTGAAGAATGGTGGAGTTCAGCAGAAGTATTTCACTGAGTGGAATCAAATCTGGGTCGCGGGCCTTGCGCCTGCACTGCAAAACCTCAACATTTCCACCTCCCACAGTTATGACTTCCAGTGAGTTGTCGGAAAATATTACGAGGCTCTGGTGCTTTATGTGCCTTGCATTTGGCAGGATGCGCGCCTAATTTATCCTTTCTTTTCTAAATACGTGTTTCAAAAAGGCGAAATTATTTATTTGGGTATTTTAAGAAACAAAGCTTCTAGTGGCAAAATTGTTTATGTTTTTAAGTTAAGTTTCGAATAATCAACAATGTATCAAATAATTGGATTTTTTAAAGAGAAAAGTGTTTTTCTGTGACTATGAGAATGGTTTTTCTTTTGATCAAATGACAAATAAGATAGTGGCTACTTTGCATTGAGATAATGTTGTCCAAAATCTAGTTTGTATGCCTGGAACAAGCAAAGAGTCTAGTGTTCATTTTCATCAAATATACAAGAACTCAGAACGATACAATAGAAATTGAAGATATTGAATTTGAAATTTAGGTTACTCAAGTAAAAAATGAAAGCAACACTTCAACAATCAAAATATCATATTGGAGTCAAGGCTTGACCAAAGAGTTGTGTGCAGTACATTTTTCCGGAAGATATTTTATTATAATATACAAAACCTTGCGTCGTAAACACAAGTAAGGTTTTGAAAAACGCTGTTTTGAATGTTTTTTGGTGACTTGAAATTTTGTTCACAACCATCTTCAAGGAGAATAACAGAAAATCATTTTGAAAATTGTAGCTTTTTTGTTTAGCCAACAAGTATCGAAAACAATATTGCCTATTTTTGAGGATGTATATTGTGAAAAATCCCTTAATTAGTAGTATTGAGTGAAAAGAATATTTCATGCAACTAGAGAAGGATAATAGATATATCAGAGAAAAAATGGCACGCAGTTTTGATTGAAAATAAGATTAACCTTGCTTTTTGGTCATTGGGTTTCTATTTAGATATATTTTAAAGAAAATACGTGTTCTACGCAGGAAGACTGTATAGATAATATTGTAAAAAAACCTAACACAAACACCCGCAGGCGGATGGTGCTTTACAACGTGCCGTCAGCTCAGCAGATGCTAAAGCGCAATGGCCGAACGCCGTGGCACGGGCGCGGTGGGTCGGTGGGTTAACGTGGTGATGCAAGCTGCTTTGTGGGTTTTTTTGGGAGTTTAGGAGTTGGAAACGATTTCTATACATTCCCTCAAACTTAGCATAGCTTTTGAAAATATGTCATCCCAAAAAAAAACTCATCTTCCAACCATCAATTTTCAAGTGGTTATGTTAGTTTTCAGGGGATGGTACATATAGGTAATCTCCAAAGCCCCCAAGTTTTTAATGTCAAGGATGGTGGGTGAGTGGATTTGGTGCCTAGTGAAAAAAGTCAAGGCATTCACTACTCCAACAATCAGGTTCAATGGAAGCTGTAATGTCTTCAAAACTACCCTCCCGAAAACTAACATGGCCCCCGAAAATGGATGGTTGGAAGACTACATTCACTTTGGGAAGGACCTACTTTCAGGGTCGAACTGTTAAATTTCAGGAAGGGTAAACTTTTGTTTCCATTGGGGTCATTCTTTACATTGGTTACCATAACTATAGGAAGAGTAAGATTTCGATGCACAGATTTACCTAGCTCATTTGCTCATTTCAAAATTTTTCGAACAATCGGTCCAAGAGGTGGTGCCAAAGAGGTGGTGCTCAACATAACCATAGAGGATACATTTTACTTATAAACTGTAGATGGGTGTTTTAGCGAAACTAGCGGTACCCAAAAAATCATCCATTTGTTCATAGGGTTTTCCATTATAAACCATCCATTTTGGAGTATCCCTATTTTTGGAAACACCCAGATAACCAGGTGTGACCCAAAAAAATATTCTGAAGAAAGACTATTTTGCATCGCCTTCAGATATTACACACAGAGATGGAAAACCTAGGCCTCAATCTTTAGGAAGGGTTTCTTCGTCCTTGGCAAGCAGTAGCTTGCATGGTCTTCTTGACGTAGTTAGTGATGTTTATATCAGTGCAGTTGAAGGTGATCTTCACTCATGGCTCATGACTGGTGTAAATGCATCTTTCTAGGGATTTAATTTTGCCCTGTTTGAGCAGCATCAAGTCATTTACCATGAAGGGGTAGACTCTTCTAGACATTTCTTTCTTCCCCAAAAAATGGTTACATGTTTGGGATCAATTTCCACACACTCAACGTGCGTGCAAGCAGGACGTGGCAGAACTTTCCTTGGTTTGCTCTTCCCAGGAGGAGTCTCAAAGAAACCTTTCCCTCCCTCCCGGGCTGGGTGGTGGTTTGCGAGGGGGTGTGGATGAAGAGAGCCTTCGGGTCGAATTCAGCCCTAATAGGATGGTGTGTCTTTCAGTGTGTATATATAAGTCGTTGAAGATGTTGGAAGATCTTGGGCCAGGGACTTTCTTATCTTCCTATCGCTTAGCTGCGAAACGAACCAAGCAAAAAAGAAAGATTTTCTCCTAAGAATTGGGACGACCAAAGGGGTCCTTTTTTTAATTTATTTTTGACCATGGTTGACACACGTTTATTGTCAATGTTTGGCCCAATGCAATTTATGGCTCGGTGGATTTGATGGATTTTATCACTGGGGAGCGGTTTGGTAAGGGTCGTCAGGGATGGTTCCTATTTTCCGATCCTAAATGAGGAGCTAATTAAAGAACACCCAGAAAAAATTACTGTCAAAATCACAGGGTAGTTTTAAATAGTCACATTTTTGAATTACAATCCTCTAATGATCTACCATAGATAACTCAACACCCCAAGAGTTTTTCCTTCAACTTTATACCAAACGTCACTCTCGGATAAAGTACCCTCTGGTTACCTGCAAAGGCCCTGCTTGAGACAGAACGTTAGTGCCACTCTTGGGAGGGGGGCAGGGCAGCATGCCGCATGTTTTCCCACCAACAACCGCGACATGGACATCTCCAAAACCCGAAAAAAACAAGTTCTTTTTGTTATCTTCAGAGCGCTTCAAACTTTTTTTTTTCAAGAACAGAATCCTATACGAAGCCTGTTTTTTTTTGAAATACTCCCGTACCCCTAAGTTTTTTATTTTTGAATAAAAATCTAGTGTGTTTTTTTTGTTTTGGGTTCTGTTTCCCACGTGGCTTCCGCTTTCGCAACAACGTTGTGGCTCCAGTGAAAAGAACCGCTGTGTCGACCATCGACCGATTCCCTTGATCCGAAAAATCCCAGTTGTTGGGTGCCTCAGGGGCCGTTAAACCTGCAGGGAATAAAGGGGCCTTAAGGGATTTCTTAAGGGATTCCTGAGTCTTTTTTGGGGGAGTGGCGTTGGGGGTTTTGACTTGGAGGTGAGGTTTTAGATTGTTGGAGATTTCTTCGGATCCAAGAACATCCATTTGGAAAAATCATGAATCAAATCTCAGGAAAAACCCACCGCAAAAAGGGTGATCTATTTTGCTGCCCCCAAATTTTTTGGAGCCAAAAAAAGTTGGGTCCCAGGAGGATTCGAACAAAAAACATTCTGGGAATCGTCACTTCCGAAACCTGACCCTATATGATTTAGTGGGTTGTTTTTTTTTTGGGGGGGAAGGGAGACTTGACTTTAAAAGGGTATATGGCAATGCTGAGTTCACCGCGCTTTTTCTTCTTGAAAAAACAGAAATGTTGAAAACAAAAGTTTTGTTGCCTCTTTCTTTTTTTTTTCGGGTTCCGGGGTTCAGTTTTTTCGAAGATTTGGAGATGATTTTTTCGGATATATTTTTTTGGGGGGGGGTTGGAGAGATTTTGGGGGTGTTTTCTCAGCTTTTTTTCCGAGTCAATGGCTGGATGGCCGAGAATTGACATTTTCAAGGGAAACATCACTCCATTTGTCAACATGGAAATTTGTCCACCATTTTTGTATCAGGTGTATTTCTGATCGGAAAAACAGGAGGAAAAGTTGCCATGCACGTTTAATCCTTACTATTCCTGAGTTTACTAGAAGAGCACCCAGTTCCTCCAAAAACGCAAAAGCAAGAAATATGTGGATGCAATAGCCGACCTCTGCTAATGGCCTTTTGTTTAAATTTGCATCCTTTTTGGGAGTAATCAAAAGTCACAATGCTTTCCAGTCAATAGATCTTGTCTAAAATGTTGTTTTTTTGCATGAACCCGGTGAATCGGAAACAATAAAAAACCAGTTCATTGAATCTTCACCCATCAGAATTTTCAAGACTTTTCACCACGTGATTGCATTGATTGGTTGGTAGTCGGCCAACGAAAGGAAAATTTTGCTGAAAAAATCTAGGTGGAGACCTTCATGGCCTTCTGACATTGTCAGATATTTGAGGATAAGATGTTTAAAGTTGAAAGTTTCGAAAGCACAATGAACAAGGGATGTTTTTAGTAGGAAGCTTCAGGAAAAAAACATGGGAACCCATCACCTTAAATTTTTAGGGGTTATAATCCATATTTAAGGGCTTAAAACCTGCATTTTTCCATGGGTTCTTTCCGATGGTTCAGAAATCCCAAGGCCAACCACCTGGAATGATAAAAACCTGCTGATATGGAGCATGTCCTTTTTTTTCATAGGGTTTTTCCACAGATAACAGGTGCGTAAATCGTAAATCCCGGATTTCTGGTTGCCACCTCTCCAGTCTGGATATCCCAGTTCTGCTGGGAAGATTTTTAACATCCAACGAAACCAAGGGACCTGGCCGCGATGTCCTCGTTGCTTCACTACTATCGTGTAGCTGCATGGTTGCACCTGAATTTGGGGCCCGGGGTGGGGTTTGGTTGCACTGGGGTAGGAAAACCCAAAGATTGAGGGTGGGTTAATGTTAACCCTCCCCAAAAACATTCCGGGAATGACAATGGAAAATCTAGATAGAAATCCTGGGAGGTGACTATGAGGCGGAAAGGGGGACAGCTGAAGATATGACCCCGAATCCCTGTAGGAAATGAATGATCCAATTTGACGACTGCGCATATATTTTAAGTCGGTTGGTTCAACCACCAAATAGTTGATCAAAGCCTGCCTTCTAAGCATGTTTCAGACATTGAGGATGGTAGCAAAACCCCAGATGTAACAGTGGAAAAAAGGAAGATTTGAGCAGTGAAAATACAGTTCTTGGGGTTTTCCATAGGGGAGGAAATCATAACTTCCAGGTGATTCAAAGTGTCCTTTTCATCCCCTAGTTGGAGGTCACTTAACCTTTGAAAGGGTCACTTAACCATCCCAAAAAGGTCACTTTGAATCACCGGGCTTGGGTTGTTAGGGATTATGACATCGCCCTAAATGATGATGGAGTCATGCGGAAATTATATATTCAGCAACCAGCAGAATGTGGGATGTGGTGACCTTTTGTTTTCGTAGCTCATCCTTGGTAGCATAGGCTGACCTTCATGTGAACCCTGCACTGCAAAAGAAGGCAGCAGGGCGTTTGGGGAGTTGGGTTGGTGGTTTCGGGGGGGGGTTGGGTTGGTAGTTTGGTCGGGAGGTAGTACTGTTCACCATGCTGGAATACTGTTTCCCACTATCCCGCAATTTGGAATTTGTGGATCCATTTGCTGTTTGTGTGGGATGGGTCCCAAATCAGAAGTATCCGCATCCATGGTAGAAAATGGGTGTTTCACCGATGCTTTGGCGGGAATTGTTGGGGTTTACTTCAGCTGCTGGACAAAAGGTGGACCTGTTTGTTTTGGATACCTTCCTGGAAACTAACACTTCGCACCTGAAAATGGATGGTGGGAAGATGAAATTTCTTTTTGGGATGGAATTCTGGGAGGTGCTACTGTTGATGGAAAAAATCCTGCACCGCCGGTTACATATGCAACCCTATGAAACATGGGATATTCTCATATATTCTCCATATCAACTGGTGCGGGATTTCGTTCATCACCAGTATATTAGCTTTAGGGAGTGTGATTCTTGTTGCTCACTTGGCTACCTGTCGTGACACGCCATTTTTTCAGATTTGATGAAGAGGGAAAGGTTTGGAACAAAAGGTGGGTGCAGAAAATTGTCCACAAAAGGCCAGCCGACCCATGGAGTGGCAAACACCTCGTTTAAAGGAGTAAAAATGACCCCCCCCNNGGGGTGGGGGGGGGGTAACTTTTTTTCCGATAAAAATTGATGTGTCTCAAAATTAGTGACCTGCTATCCCAGATGAGCTTTGCATGGCTTATCGTGAACCCTCCGTTATCCTGAATGATCGTCAGGTTCGCCATGGACTTTATCCCAGAATGACTGACGTTATAAATCTTCAAGATGCTTCCTTTTTGTTATTCTATACTAGAACTGAAGGATTCTTTTTGAGGTCTCCAAAGTTTTCGGAATACACCCACATCGTTATTTTTTGAGTGTCCAAAGAAACCATCTGAGAAGAGTCCTGCAAACCTGTGAAAGATTTTCGTTTTGATTGGAAAACCACGACAATTTTTCAAATAAACACATAGGTTTATAAGGCAACCAAAAATTCACGGCACCTTGGGAAGCACCATCTAGTCACAAATGGCAGGCCAGTGATGCGGGATTTACCATGCTCAGCAGCGAGGTGTGCTACAACATCCAGGTGCTCAGCGACTGCAAAAAATGCTGGGATCGATGGGATGCAACTTCCTAGTGACCGTAGGACCTTAGAGTGTATTATTTTGGCAGATTTTTTTTTTGGATCCAAATATTTCCCTAAAAAGGTGGTTGGCACGAAAGGGAATGTTTGTTGAGTGAAGCTTCAATCATAGCTTGGGTGGGAATATCTTAGTTCCCAGGAGGCTACATGGATGCAAAGTGATGCAACATCCAAAACGTTGTTTAGTGAAATCTCACAGCCGTTCAGTTTTTTTCATGCATGTGATGGGGTTTCATGAACTGGAGGTACTGTTTTTAGTGGATTGACTGAACAGTGGCCCTGTTGAGCTGTTGGTGGTGGAAACACCTGCCACCAGTGGCGACCTGGGTAGTTGAACTACCGATTGTTTGAGGGCTGGTTGTAACTGATGTTTTTTGCCTCGGACGGAACCTTCCCCCCCAACCCGGAGATTTTAGGTGGGAAATTTTGATGGTTCATGTCATATGAAGCTCGCCTTCCCTTTGAACCTGAACGGAAACGCGGTTAGTGTGTGGCGACACCACCCGATGTATACCCAACCATAGGGTGATGACTGTGAACGAACCCTCTCCGACTCTGGTTAACTATGGGAGGTAGTTTGAGGAGTTTTTCCATCGTCCACTTGACAAGTCCCTCTAGGTACTGTAACTGGTGTGGGGTGGTGGAATGATGACGTTTCATCTCAGGGTTGAAGGGGTTGGTTGCAGTCGGAAACTCTCACCAGTTTTCTTTTGTGAAACAACTTTTTTTTGTGGGTAGGGGATTGGTCAACTGAATGTTTGAAGGAGTTTCATATACTCCCTGGAGGCTTGACATGGAACCTAAAAATCCCCCAATTGAAAAGCAAAATGATCTTCCAAACCATCATTTTCAGGTTCCATGTTCATCTTCCAGGGTGTAGCCACTATTTTCTCAAACTTTCCCCTGCCATTTCTCATGGTGTGGATGACCATCGCTTGTATCAACAGGCAACAGCACCTTTGGATGCAGAAGAAACCAAGAAGTTGGAGATCTTTGGCATGCAAAATCACAGAAAATGAAAGGGATTGTTACTTCTGGGATTCCACCCTTAGAATCCTAAACCTTCTGGCCCCGAACCAACAATTAACCATTACTTGAACACAGGGGTATGGAAAAAAAACAACAAAAAACGAGTTTTCTGTCCATCATTTTTTTTTGGGTGGCGACGTTGAAGAGTTTTTTGAAACATCATCCCATTTTTTTTTCGGGGACTTAGAATGCACCCTGGAAAAATTTACATGGAATCCAAACAATAAAGGTTTGGAACATGAATTTCCTTTTCAAAAACGGGGTGATTTGTAGCGTCCGTATTTGATTCTCCGGGGGCCCCGTGATGTTCTTGTTCTGTGAGTGATATGAGTTGAAGGTCACAAAACTCCTTGATGCATGAGGATGGGAGGATTTTTTGATTTGAATGAAGATGCCATGTTGATTTTAGGGTGATCCTCCAAAATGCAAGGGAATTCCTATGAAGTAGAACCAGCAATTGTAACTATATCATTTTTCTACCATTTCATACTTTATAACAAATGATCATCCCAACATATAAGGATGCACAGTTTAGGTGTTCAATTTCCATCATAAACTGTTGGTGAAACGTCCTTTTGGTATCTTCCAGGGGGCCCATGTGGGTGAGATCTTAGAGTGGTATCCTAATCATGGTGTTCTAACTTCTAACCATTTATACTGTTGACGGGAGAAATCCTGCACCACTCGGGATGTATTGATAAACCCGTCGTAAATAAGGGGATATCTACCATATCAACTGGTGATCGCCGGATTTCATGATGGGAGCTAAAAAATCACTCCGGCACTTCAAGGGGGAGCTCTATTGGAGCCCCAAAGTTTTTTTTTGCAATCCCTAAAACTAACATAGCCCCTAAAAATGGTGGTTTCCAATAAGAATCTCCTTTGCCAGGGGTCTAGTTTCAGGGGCTATGTTAGTTCCCAGGAGTGTATTATAGTGGATGTGGCACTGGAAAGTGAGGCACATATCAGCTTGGGATCTCCTTTTGCAAATATAAATGATATGATACGAAAGGCAATACGGTGTATTCCCCCCCAACAAGAAAAAGGGGTTATACCATGACACCCGGAAAAAAGAGAAACAACAAACACAAAAAGCAAAAACCTTGGTCAATCTTGAGAAATCGCTCCTCAAGAACCTGCGATCATCTTTTTTTTCTGACAGATCCCTGAAAATGGGATGGTTGGGAGAGAATTGTTTCCTTTTGGGTTTCGGCCAGCTATGTTCGTTTTAGTTAGGGAGGGTAAATCACCAAATGACCAACAAAAGAGGAGCATCTTTTTTTAAAGGAAGCGTTTTCCAACCCCCAACCCTAAGCTTCATCCAAACCCTCGAGTGCTCTTTACCTCGTGCGAGTCGTTCGTCGAGTGGAGTGCGAGTCGAGGTATTTGCTTCGTGAAACCTTTGAGCCCGAGAAGTTTGGCACCAAAAGCTTTCTCAGTGGCCAAGTCGTCGAGGTTTCCCCGTGTTGGAAAGGTGGAAAGGTTGGGTCCGGTGGAAATTGGCCATTTTTTCCGTCATTTTTTTCATGCAGGAAAAATACATCGGCTTAAAAATGGGGTGCATTTTTTCGCCATGGAAAGACACCCCGAAATACAATTGACACAGGTTCACCTAAAAAGCACAAAAAAATTGAAAGGGAAACTCATCTGAACCAAAACTCCGTGACTTTTGATTCAAAATGCTAATGTTCCAGGGTGTATTCACCTACCATCTTTCGAATAAAAATCAACTAAATCATACTACATGATTCAGGGTCCATTTTCCAGCCAGCTACTGTTGTTTGTTCAGAAATCCGGCTTTCCCCAGTAAATAGCTAGTTTATCCCATTATTTACGACGGGTTTTATACATCTCATGTGGTTGTTTGGAATTTCTGAGCCATCAACAGTATGTTAGGTTACTTGGATGTTTTGTTGGAAATTAGGATCAATGGTTAGTAAATCAATGGGTTATTTCACCTACTTATACATGGGGTCTTCCTTTGGGTTATAATAAACGAATTGATCCGATCATCATTGATCCATCCTGGGACTACCGGGACGTCCGTCCCTTCCGCAGGTGGCCCCGAGACAACAATTCACCTCCGCCTGGTCCACCAATGCCGTGTCTTGGAGTGGGAGCTTCTCCCGCCGGTTGGACCTTTGGTTTGGGAGGTCACCACCCCAAGGCCGGTAGGGACCCCGAAGAGTAAGGGACATCCCCGGACCTACCTTAGGTAGTAAGGCCGTTATTTAAGAATGGGGATGATGGATGATACTGGAAAAAAAACACCTATGGTTATTTTGAAAACTGTGGAAACTGGAAACCTTATATAATTTTTTTTCCATGGGTTAGGGGGGGTGGAAATCATAACTTTTTTCAAGGGGTTGTAATTTTTGTTCCAGGGCCTACCCTTCGAAAATGATTCTTAAATGATTCTTAAATGACATTGGGAAAAAGGGGAGTTGTATACTACAAAACATTCAAACTATGGCTTATTCAAGATTAAGTCCAAGTTTGGCTGTGATGCGAAAAAGAAAAGGTGTACCTCCAAAATTCATGCTTGGAATACCGGGGGTCCACCATCAGCACCTTGTTACATGGGAACCATGGTGAGTTTTAGTCCCCTAAGGATGGGGTTGTTTTACGACCCCTTCCAAATGGCCCCTTTTCTCCACGGCTGAAAATTACATGGGGGCGATCCCGAACCACGTATCCAAGTCCTGGGATAATCTCCTAACTCGGGTGATTCCCACCAACTCGAGTCAGGCATTTTGTTTGAGTTTTTTGATGGTTACCGATCATTCAACAAATTGGAAACATATGGACCCGAAAAAATTTCCAAGAATCCTCCTTTCAAAGCTCAAAAATCCATTGTAGTTTGTTTCTCATTCAAAGAAAAGACAAATTCTAGGCTGTGGGGGTCAGAAATTATTGAATTGAAGTATGATATTGTTCATTGGATAATCCCTATTTCAGGGTAGGATACCCACCCTTTCAGGCTGGGATCTTTACCTTTCAATTGTAAGTTTACGAAGCTTGCAGCTTCGTCAGCTTCTTCAGCCTCATAGGATGGATGTATCAAACAAGCCCTTATAGATCATTGGATTAGTTGTCTGACCAGTGTCAACTCAACTAGTGCTTGCTGAACATCTAGCTATCAACAGCTATGGGCATCCCACCCCACCTCCCCCAAAAAGGCTAACCCCGCATTTCATGTCCAACATGCGTTACCGTTGCTGTGGCATCTCACAAAAACGTCGTGACGTCGTGTTGTCCGTTTCGCCACCTGTCCAAAGGTCTCCATTTGCCACTCGATTGCCTTGCAGAAGATTGTGCGGATTGAGCCATGGCGATCAGTTCTGGTTGGTTCTTTGATAGAAAAAATAGCCCTTAACAAAATGGCCAGCTGTAACAACAGAAGGCCAAGATTCTTTCAAAGGAAAGAGACTCGGTGGTTTCAATTTTTTTTGAATTTTAACCCCTACTTGGGGAAATGATCCAATTTGACGAGCATATTTTTCAAATGGGTTGGTTCAACCACCACCTTAGAAGAAGGCTATAGCCCCATTTATAACTGGTAGGGGCCCCACCTTGTAGGCTTTCACTGCATTTGTTCTTTGAGAACCTGGGGGCTCCAAATTTGGGTCCTGAGGGCCTTTCGATGGAATGCTTGTGTGGCCATAAACCTGTTTTGGTACGATAAAATTTTGAGGGAAAAGTTCTCCTCAAAAAAAACAAAGGCAAAACATGTAGAGTTGTTCTTCTTCTTCTTCTTCTTCTTCGTTGTTGTTGTTGTTGTTGTTGTCGTTGTTGTTGTTGTTGTTGTTGTCGTTGTTGTTGTTGTTGTTGTTGTTGTGGTTGTTGTGGTTGTTGTTGGTCGTCGTGGTGGTGGTGGTGGTCGTGGTGGTGGGTTGGTGAACCTTTTTTCACCAGATGATTCAATTCCTGACCTTTTTATCACCTAACTAGTGGTTTGAAAGGGTCACGTAAACTCACCATCCTAAAAAGGTCAGTAAATTTCGTTCTTAGAACTTTGGTATATAAACTATCTCTGGTGTATGTCATCCAGCACTTGGTGATGTAAACCAAAGGATAAAAAACTGCTCTCGATTGCCACCCCGAAAATGCATGTTTTTTCCTAAAAAGGGACCTTTTCAAACATAAAGGTAGTCTTCCAACCACTATTTTTCAGGGGACATGTTCAGGGAGTACGTTGCTTGATTTCTACCAATTAGAGTATCTACCAGTTATTCCAAGCTGGAATCCTCTTCCTCAAGTCATTTTTTTCTCAGGAGAAGTCTCGCCGCTACCAGGCAGGCATGTGTAAAACGCGAGAAAAAAACCCTGTGTTTTTTTTGGGGGGGGGCGGGGGTTGGGCCCATGAAATTTATATAGTAGAGATATCCCAACCAGACATATTTTCTATCAAAAATGAACTGGGACCGAATCCCAACGGATCCCTAAGTCAGTTGCGGAACGAGCTATTTAGATACTTGGATATCCAATTTTTCAAATCTCCAGGCCGTAAGTTTTTAAGGAAACACGGCCGTTTCCTTTAGATAAGGACATATGACATATACATATATACATATGTTATATATATACATCTATATACAAATGCTGGACTTTCTCGCTGGCGATAGGTTGAGGGGAACTATCAATCCCAATCCTAAGAACATCCATGAATATATAGTTGATACACTGTGTGTAGTTCAGATAAAAGCGTACATTTTGCCCGCAAGACATGACACGAATCTAGCTAGGACGCATTTTTAAAATTACCATAAGTTTTGGGCACATGATGATAACCCCACGACCTCACAACTAAACATTAATGATTTGGCAATCTTCAATGATTCAGGTACATGGATGGTAAAGGAGGAAAATGCATACAAATTAATCAATTAGCCGAGCCGAGCATTGAGGATCAGCGGATGGAAGTTTTTTTGCCCCCAAATCAACGAGTCGAGCATCTTGCTGGAAAGCGAATCGGTTTTAAACAAAAACAAGCGAATTTTCCAAACACAAATTTTCCATCCTACCTGGCAATTTCGCGATTGTGCCCTTTTTTGGGGTTGGTTAAGTGATCCATGACCCGGATTGAAAAGGTTGTTGGATAGGTAACCTCCCAACGTTTGGGGTATCAAGTTGGGTCACGGCAGCTTGCATCACCTGGGAACCAATTCATGGATCGAAATATCCAGTTATCACTGCTCATCGAAAAGGTCGAGATACCGACGTTGGGGAGGACCGGTGCGGCCGGCAAATGGAGATTTGTGGAGCAAGGGTGCGCGGCCACCCGAAATCAAACGAACAAGAGATTCGCGGACTACGCCGAAGGACTCGCAGTGGCCGAAGAAAACTTCGATAAGGCGGCCTACATGGGCTAAATACGCTGCAAAAACACATCATCGAAGTAAAGGGAATGCGCAGAGTGACACTCCGGTCAACCTCAAGATCGAGTACTCCTTCTTTCACTCTAAAGGCGAAGAGTTGATGCCCATTTCGGTTGATCAGTTGTTTCAAGGATATGCTGGGATCGCAGCTTGCTCCTTTGAGGATGGTTTTTGATTGGTGGCTGAGGTTTCTGGAAGGAGTCTTTCTACCAAGACGCAAGGGTTGCTTCTTACAGGTGTGCCTCCAACGGATTTTGATCTGACGAAATGTGGAATCCTGCGGCTATCGCAAGTCAAACAATTTTGGACTTCCATGTTTTCATGCCTTGTTAAAACCCATGGTGTTTCCCTTACCCCATGGTCAAAAGTACATGGCACAGTCCCCAAAAAGTAGGTGAATACAGGGCTTATATAAACCGATACATGGTAACTGTGCCATCTACTTTTACCCTGGTGTAATAAGGCCAGCTATTAAACCCTTAAACAAAACCTGAGAAGTTGGGTCCGGTTGGCTCCCTTAAATTCCAGGTGGAGGCCAAAGGTGCTTCATTGACGCAGTTTGCCAAGTTGGTTCATGACCGGATGACGGTCCACTTGGTTTGCAAAATGAGACAAAAAAAGGGACCGGTTTCCGGTTTTTGGTTGGTTTTGGTTGTTTTTTGGGTATGTAAGGGATGAAATATACATAGCCAGTTAGGTGGGGATGAAATACGAAATTCATATGGTTGTTGTTTTGTTGTTTAGGGTTAGCTATTTTCAAGAGCAATGGTTACTGGTTCATTTTTATTGGCTCTTGAGAATAGCTAAGTTTAGGGTATGTGTTTGGGGATGAAATATACATACCCAGTTAGGTGGGGATGAAATACGAAATTCATATCGTTGTTTAGGGTATATGTTGGGGATGAAATACTAGCCAGTCATGTCAAAAAATATAATGAACCATTATGTAATGAGGATCCTTATTAACCAACGAAGGTTCAATGGAAAGGAGGGTTTGTCTCGTGGCTCAAGTGACGAGGTGACGTTCTTTTCTTCTTGTTTTTGTTGGGGGGGTTGGGGGTTGAGTTAATAAGTGGCATCGAAAAAAAACCCAAAACAAGTGAGTCGTGTCAAAAAAACAGCTGAAATGACTTGCTGCAAAAAAATGAAAACATACAGTATACTTTGATTTTTGGAAGGATTTTCGGGTTTCAATAGGTTGGGCGTTTTCAACACATGATGATTGTCACAGATTGGGGAAGATACGCTCCCCAAAGTTCTTCACGACAAAGAAATCCTGAAACGGTTCATCTCCTTTGCCACTTGGAGGATCATCCCAGTTAGTAAGTGCTTAATAACGATGATCAGTTTTCGTCCCCTTTCAGTAGGGTTGTGGGACCTCTTCCAAATGGCCTTTCCATGGCTTATAAATGGGGGTGATCCTAAGCACTTATAAGTCCTGGGATGATCCTCCAAGTAATGATTTGACAAGTTTGAAGTTTTTTGTTGTCGGAGGTGCAATCCTTTTTCACGGCATAAAAATTGACTCCGTGAGCGCAAAATCGTGCAGCTGAGGAATGCGAATATCCTAAGGGCATCACTACTTTTGAGGACATTTCTTTGGGGATTACGAGGTTGATCAGGAATTTTCGACCGAAAAGAAAGCGCAGAAGATTCTGATTCCCATGTTTGGTGGCTAAAAAAAAAATCGTAAGAGATCAACTAATATGAATTTATATCCCTAAAACCCGGGGAAGAAATGAAGCGCCACTTCTTTTGTTTTAGTTTTTTTGCAGGGAATCACTTTCTCTCTGATCCATAAATTCGTCTTTCAGCTCATTTTTGAGTCTCAAACTTTTTGCATCATTTTCGTTTGTGGTGGCTATGGAGAATAGCTTTGTATACCCTTCCGTTGTATACTTGGGAAATGGTGCACCATTCTTTTGGGTGGCCCAACAAACACCAACTCGAGTCAACTCAGATGATTTATTCGGATCCTCAAGGTGATACTGGGCCTACAAGTCCATGGGGCCCTGAAAAACTGGGCCTACAAGTCGATGGGCCCATAACTAACTCCACTTATTGGGGATGTTCCATTTCACCACATTTTTAAAGAATGTCTCCTATTGGCTGATTTTTCAGTGTCATCAGAAAAAAACGGGGGGAAGATATCAGCTGTGGCCTGGAAAACATAGGAATTCGTGGCATTTTTCTAGACATTTGTGGCTTTTTCTAGGCGTTTCAAGTTGATGGAATTAAACAGCAACGGCTGTTTTCCAGGTACAACAATCTCTTCATATCGGGGAGCCAAAAAAGAATTACCACACCCAGGTTTTTGAAGTACAGCATTTTTGGAGTGGCTGTTTTTTTTTGTTGACAGTTTTTCAGTTGATAAAGACAACACAAAGGCCATTTGTTGGGCACATGACATGTGATACTGAAGCTTCAAGTTGGTGTTGATCCTCAGATTTTGGAAGCGATGCGTTTTTTTTAAAACCCCTACTGGGCTGGGAAAATGATCCACTTTGACTTGCACATATTTTTCAACTGGGCTGGTTGCAACCACCATCTTCATTATCCACTGTTACCACCCTGGGCTTCCAAACACAGACATTGAGAAGGTATTTGGACCTCCCAAAAACAGACCTAAAACACCGAACCTCAGGAGGTACGGTTGATGGAAGAAATCCTGCACCTCTTGAGATGTATAAAACATATAAAACCCTGAAAATCATAGGACAAACCACCAACCTCAACTGGTTTTCTCGCCGGATTTCTGAACCATCAACAGTATGACTGGAAGACGAAAAAAGGGCCAATGTCCCACCCCGCGGAAGTTAAACCAGCTCGTTTTCCCCTAAAAAACGCCATGAAAACAGCGACTTCCAAGATGATCCTTTCGCTTCCTTTCTTTTGTTTTTTGTTTTGATGGCTAAAAATTTCAGGGGGAAAAACTCGCTGTGAGTTCAACTTCCAGGAAGTTAGTAAGTGGTTAGTAAATAGATTATAACCCCAATATACCCCCTTTAATATAGGTTCCAGGCATTTCAACTTCCAACGGTTTCAACGGGTTTCCAACCCAAGCCTTCAACCCTCAGGAGCATCAGGAACCCGAGGCATGGACAAAGGTTCCTGTCATGGCACAAGGCGCTAAAGCCCTGGAGGTGCCGGTAGATGTAGATGGATGTTGGATGTTGGGGAAGGAATGTTTTCTGGGGGGAGGAAAAGTGTTTCTTATTATTTGTTTTATTTGTTTGTTTGATAGTTTGTTTATTTATTTTTCTTTTTAAACTTTTTTTTCGTTTTTTTTGGTAGGGAGTCAAAATTTTCTTGGGGAATCTTGTAGATGTTGGTGGCCAAGGTTCAGGTCTCAGGAGGCACTCAGTGACTACCCAGCCAACAATGAAAAAGGCTGAAGGGAAGCTGAAAAACAAACATATATATATATATACATATTATGTATATATATATACATATCCAGTATTTTTTTTTGGGTATTTTCTTCCAGATTTTTTTGTTTACCTTTGTTGCTTTTGATAGATCTCTCCTACAGTCATAAGGAAACTAAATGGAGACCCAAAATGATGGACACATGTATTTCCTTTCAAAGATATGGCCATGTTTGGCATCCTTTTAAACCATGGCCATATAAAGGGTATCTATTCGTCCAATTTCTGGGGTGGAAAACGCATGGATGATTCTATGTCAGCGACCACGGAAGGACCTATCCAAGCAGAAAGGTCTGGGCTATGACGAGCAGGACGAAAAGAGAAAATAAAGGGCGTGAGTGGGATGGTTAAGTGACCCTTTGAATGGTTAAGTGACCTCCAATTTTTTGGGATCAAGTTCGATCATTTCGAATTTATCATCTGGGGAGTTCCCTTCGTGGATGTTTAGTTACATTGGTAGGACAAGACGTCAAGCTTTTTTTGTGGGAGTTCTAATGGAAGATGGGAAAAGGCAGATGATGACATTTTATCTGGAAGAATAGCGGTAACCATGATAATACAATTTTCTCTCAAGTCTGAAGATGTCATTATAGAAACCAAAAAAGAGTCAGAAACGGGGCAAAACACAAGTGTCACAGCTTAAGAAAGTGGTAGGTAAGAAACGGCACTTCCCAGGAACTTACTATGAATTCCTTAAAACGGCAGAAGCAGAGATGTTTTTTTGACATGAACCATCAAGAGGTGAAGTGTTTGGCATGAGATCATGAAGATCAGCTCATTAAAGAAAACAACTCCCAGAAGAAATGGAAGCGACAAGGAAATTTTTATGAAGCCCAACAAGTTTTTCTCCAGCGCGCAATTTTGCGGATAGGAAAAGTATTTTTCTCGATGATGATCAAAGTGACGTTTCTTTTCATAAATCCTTCCACCTTTTGTAAATTTCAGTGCCATTCACATTACTTGCTGATGTGTTCCACTGGTGCCATAGGGCAAGTTTGCATTCATGAAGGTCCAAATTTCAGCGTGCCACGGTCATCAAAGATCGATTGTTGGGGTCTCCAACAAACACAAAAATATCACGCCTCAGAACTCTCCCAGTCCACCCAAAAAGAACCCATCAACCAACAAAAACTCCCCCAGCTCAAACCAACAACCACCCGGGGCGAAGAGAACCAGTCAAACCGGGTGATATCCTTTTCCCACCTTCAACACCACAAAAACCCACGAAAGTCGTCGTTGTTGGAGAGGACATCGCCTACTACTTGCGAGTCTTCAAAGATGAGTTGAAACGTGATCCCACCACAGTGGAATGCTTCGACCTCGCACAGGCTCAAAAGATTTTTCAGTCGAATGGGCAAGGTTGTTTTTGGGGGGGAAAGGTTGGTTAGTGGTATAATTATATACTTGTGATGTCATGAACGGAATGGTGCAGTCAACTTGGCTCGAATGCTAGTTGATGAGTGCTGTGACTTCAGGAGTCAGCACTGGTTCTAGCCTGGCCCTGGTATACAAGTTACTAGACTGGGCTAGTACTCATCCCCCCGCTTTGATTTGTGACTCTGTCCATTGGCGGCTGGACGGCTTTTCCTTTGCAATTGGCTTGGCGGCTGGGCTCCTTCTTTTTGCTGCGGTGGAGGCTGCTGTAACTTTGAAGTGGGCTTTTGTGCATTGGGTTTCCACGTGGCATTCTGGACAGGTCGAAGTACGGCGGCCTAAGGAGCTCTACAAGCTCCTTTGATGAGTTTGGAGGTATCAGTGCTGAGGGACGAAGTTGCCGTCCTTACTGAGGAGGTGGAATCTTTGAAAGGCGAGCTCACTCGAGTCCGCCGGAACTTTGCCAAGCTTCAGCGCTTGGTCGAATCTCGCCTTCAAGTCAGTGCGGCTGAGCTGGACACGGTCTCTGAGGACAACTACTCTGTGGTTTCTGACGAGGTGAATCAACCTCGTTCTTCTGCTGCATATCCTTCGAGCTCACCTTCTCCAGTGCGTGTGAACACGACCAACAACGATCACACTCCTTCTGGTGGTTTGAACTGGAAGCAGCGTGAGGATATAGCGGACGAGGTCGGCCAATTCATCGGCAGATCGATCCGTGGTGAACATCGCGGCTCCTCTGGCCGCAACAAACTGCCCATCTCATCCAAGTACTGGATCATTGCCCGTGATTATTCGGGTCAGATCTACGATCCGGTCAAAGTTGTGCGAAGCTGGAGCTCTTGCAGGGTTCTGTGCAAGCCCAACAACGTGGAGTGCGGCGACAGTGTTTTCGTGGGATTTCCGTCTGAGAGAGAGTGTCGGCGTGCCGTTTGGGCAGCCGGATTGACATTCCCTCAGACGATTGAGCCATGAGTGTGCACTTCACTCAGCCTTTGCCGGCTGAGGGTGAGCCTTTGGAGATCTTCCGCGACGGCATCGTGGAGAAGAACTACAGTGTGAATTTGTTTTTGGCAGAGCCCGCAACTGGGGCTACTGGCATCCAGCTACTGTTCATCTGCACGTTTGAAGGAAAGAATTTAGTTTGCGTGCCGCACAGTGCATGGCATCGCAATCTGTCACGACGAGCCTTGCCCCCTTCAGCCTTGTCGAAGCCTACACAGGTGGAGGTGGCAGCAGCATTGCAAAGTTCCATGGACGAGATCGTGCCGGACGTCACTTTGAAGGTCTGGATTGGTTTCTTGTCCCCCGAATTCATGGATTCAGTAAGAACTCACATTGGCTTTTTCGATGCAGAGTACTTCTTCGACGACAACGAGGACGATCCCCTGCTCCCCTATGCGCCTGCGCTCATCGAGGTTGCACAGGAGCACTTCGCTTTTTTCAGTGCGTCAGACTTTGGCGAACGGCCCGAGAATCAGGAGGAAGAGTTGCTGCCAGCTTTGACAGTCGACGAATCTGGATCTCTGCCATTGCCAGAAAGGATGTTGGCTTTGGAAAAGGGTCTGCTCGCCCTGAGTCAGGGCATGGAACAGCTTTTGCAACCGAAAGCATCTGCAAAGGCGAAAGCATCAGCGAAGCACAAGGTGATCAGCGCAAAGCCGAAGCCTGCCTCAACTCCTCGCCAGTCAGCTATGAAGAAGACGAACCCGCCTCATGGAGCTTCTGCCGATTTGGCGGACCTATACCCTGCTTTGGATCAGGGGGTGGTTGCAGCAGCAGTTCAAGCCGGCGTACCTCGAGAGAATTTGGAAGAAATGCAAAAGCTCCTATCTCAGAACACCAAATAAGCTGCTATCCGGGATCTCAACAAGGTTCAGCTGGCCGATCCACTCTCAGAGGAAGAAGACGCAGCGGAGATGGAGCTTGCCAAGGTCGACGCATCTGGCTTGGGTGCACATGCAGATCCAGTGTCTTTGAGCATTGCAAAGCTGACCAACATCATCGAGGTTCTCACGGACGACAAGAAGAAGAAGCCACGGACGAAGCTGGACGAAGCTCTGGACTCTGTGACTGCAAGTTCTTCAGACTCGTTAGGAATGGGATCTGGAAAGAAAAGTGCCGCAGCCAGGCGTGCTCTTCGCTCCACCTTCGAAGATCATCCCGAAGAGATTCATCGGATGATCGAACGTTTGATGGCAGAGGACCTTCAGAGTCAGACCCTTGGTCCAGGGATGGCCCCAGTGGGGCTCAATGCGAGAAGCTGGGTGGAGTTTCGTTCTCGTATAGGGAACTTCAAAGCCACGGCTTTTTCAGCGTGGTCGGCTGCAGGGATCTTAGATTCCCTTATTGCAGGGAACGTAGCAAAGGCGAGGGCTCGTACATGCCTTTTGTTATTGATGCTGGACCAAGCATCGATCGACAAAGGAAATTGGTCGATGTGTGGAGAATTAAGTCTGGAGAACCCTCCACCTTTTTCTTCGCTCAGCACCCATCAAGGGCCTTCGCTGCAGGATGGCGAACAGCCATTTTCCCGGCTTTTGGAGCCGCGAATGGCAGAAGTGATTCTCAGCTACATGAAGGACCAGGACGATTACCTCACTCGCAGACGCAATGTGGGTCGCTTCGCTGGTCGGGTCAAAGTCGACGACGAGGAGATGACAGAGGCAGAGAAGAAGAGGGCGAAAGCAAAGGCCAAGACAAAGGCCTCATCTTCTGCAAACAGCCAAGATGCATGATGCTTGGGAAGGTCCAGGCTGTTGATGATGGTGCTGACGTTCCGGAACCCAGCTGCAAGACACCTGGTGCTTCTGCCTCCACCATCAAGATTCCTTCTTTTTTGAATTCGTTGCCCCGATGGATACTTTCCACACGTTGTGAATTCCAGGGCTTTTTGCGATCCATCTTGATGAACCCCGGGAAAAAAGATGCCCCTATGTCTTCTGCAAGTGTTTGGCCACTGCCCTTGCCTTATCCTGAAGTTTTTCGTCGTGGTGGTTCCCTTCTGGTGGATGGTCATTGGAAGCGTCTCGTTTGCCTTCAGGTCGCCCTGATGGATTGGCTGATGCTGGGATCACCTTCGGCGGCACCTATATCTCTGGGATTGGGGCTCAGATTGAATGCTAGGCAGTGGTCTGTCGTGAGGATGCTTGAACATTTGGTGAAAGACGGAAATACTCCTGAATTGGTTGAGGCCTCTGACATGGGGCGTGCTGCTTCAAAAGTCGAGGATTTTCAAGACTGTGTAGGCGCCCTGGCTAGAGCTGCTTCAACTTTGCAAGCTTGTGGTGGTGACTATTTTGGTGATCAACTTAGCAAGATGTCTGTTGATGTTGATGATGATTTGGATTGTGGAAAGGTCGTTGGTAGACTTCAGCACTCTGCACCCGTTGCTGCTAAGCCTTTGATTGCTCAACGGTTGCAGTTTCCTGAGGCCCCTCGATTTGATCCACATCCGTTTTTTGATGAGTCTACAGCATTGAGGTATGATAGCCCTTTGAGCGATGGCTTCACTCCTGATGAGATCGATGCTATCCCTCCTCAGGTTCGTGTTCTGGCTTCGAGGGGTGAGAGAGTCAAGATATATCAAAAGATGGCTGCTTCGTCCATGATTGAGCTGGTTGACCCTAGCCGCTTCTATCGTGATTTTAGATCCGGCCTTTTTGGTGTGGTCAAAGATGGTCTTCGCGACCGCATGGTGTTAGACGGCAGACCTGCAAACCTTCTCGACCGTGGGCAGTCGAAATGGGTGAAGGCCATGGCGAATCCAGCAGTTTTGGCACAGCTTTTCATCAGGCCAGAACGGGTTTTACTCACTTCAGGAGAAGATTTGAAAGATTTTTTCTATCAATTTTCTGTCAATAAGGAGAGAACTGCCCGCAACACATTGGCTGATGAACTTTCAGCCCATGAAGTCGAAATGATCTTTGGGAAGCGACCCACTTCATCTGGACCCTTTTACATTGGTTTGAGCTCTTTAGCAATGGGCGATCTTTGTGCTTGCGAGTTCGCTCAATGCAGTCACATTGGCCTATGTCTACAGAACCAAGTCTGCAAGGTTGGCGAGCTTCTTACGCTCAAGGGTTCAGTGCCGAGAGGTTTGCTGCAAGTGGGATTGGTGATCGACGACCTGGTTATCTTTGAACAGGTGCTCAGGGGTCAAGAACACATGGTTGGGCTCAGCGAGGACCGTATTTCGAAGGTTCGCGACGCTTATCTTCGTTCACATCTCCCTTTCAACCCCAAGAAGGCTTTCATGAAGATGTCGTGCTCCCGCTTCTGGGGAATTGAGTTGGACGGGGACAAGGGGCTCTTAAGGTGCTCGTCGCTCCGGCTCTGGCCGGCATGTGTTATCACATTGCGCATCTGCTCTTTGGGACTGGCTAGTGTTGGGTTGCTTGAGGCGATAGCTGGCACGTGGGTTGCTTTGCTTGGGGTGAGACGTAAGTTGTTCAGCCTCATGCATTATGTATTCCAACCGCTGGGTATCGCTGATCAGAAGTTGATCCTTAGGCTTTCTCCGGAGCTTATCAGCGAATTGGTTTCATTTGTCATCATGGGCTCTTTGTCAGTGGTTAATCTTCGAGCTGACTATGCCAATTTTGTGTGTGCTACAGATGCCTCCTGCGAATGGACCGCTGCTGTTCGTGCAGATATACCTCGTGGAGTGTGTGAAGAGCTTGGGAGGCATTGCCTTAGGAAAGGTGCATGGAGTCGTCTTCTTCCTGCAGGTGCTGCTTGGCAACGTTCACATGGCGTGCTTCTTCCCACCGACGAGTTGCCGGACCATGAGTTTTCAGTTCATCCTTTTTGGGAGGTCCTAGCACGCTGCCCTACTTACAGTACACGGTGGCGTAAGCAGGTTCGTCGTGATACACACATAAATTTGCTGGAGATGAGAGCCTATTTACTGGAAGAACGGAATGTTTGCCTCAGCCATCGTTCCCTTCGTGTTCCGTTTGGAATTGATTCACAAGTTTGTCTTGGTGGAGTCGTAAAGGGACGTGCAGCCTCACTGGCCTTGACTCGTATGATGCGCTGCTCAATTCCCTACTGCATTGGAAGTGATGTTTATCCAATGTACATGTACTACCCCAGTGACTTCAACAGATCGGACGGTCCGACAAGAAATTCTGAGCCGAAGCCTCCCGATCTCCCATTCCCTACTTGGTGGAATCAGCTCGCTGCGGGTTGTACTGATGGGTTTGATGCCTGGTTGCGGTCTAACGCTGGATCACGAGCCGAAGCCAATGACGATCTTCCTTTTCAAGACATCGCTGGTGACCAAGATCTTGATCTGAAGCCGAATGCTCGTGTTCGTCAACGGAGGATTCGCCCTACATCCAGTTCGGACAGTGCTGCTATGCCGGCTCCTGTTTCAACAGTAACATCAACACCTTCGTCACTGTCGGAGGCCTCTTTGAAGATTTTGAGGAAGTTTTCAAAAAAACAGGTCCTTTTTGCTGAGGGTGTTGAAGGTTTCTTATCTCCTGGTGCCCTTGACCTTTACAGCGGACGGATGGGAGTGGCGAGGACAATGATCACCTTGGGTTGTCCTTGGGTGGTAACTTTCGATTGGGAACGTGATGCGGCCGAAAATCTTCTGGACAGTGCCTTGCAGGATGACATCAAGTTCCTCATTACTGACGGTGCTATTCTATCTTTTGGAGCAGCTCCAATCTGCTCCAGCTTCTCTGTTGCTGTGACACCACCGGTTAGGTCGTCACAATATCCGAGGGGTATTCCTGGATTGCGCCCAACGATGAGGCTAAAAGTGCAGCAAGGCAATCAACACAATGACTTTGTTTTTGACTGCGTGGCCCTCTGTATTATCTACAAGGTCACGTACTGGGTTGAGAACCCGGATTGCTCGTGGTGGTGGAGGCAAAGGAGATGGAAACGTTACAGGCCATCTGATGGAAGCCATGTGTTTCGATGTACGTTCTGCAGGTTTGGCGCTGCATGGCGCAAGGGGACTCGTGTTGCAACAGATACTCGTTTAGCTGGTCTCCGAATGATGTGCACCTGTACCAAACCACACGTGGCTCTCAGAGGTATGCATCCTTTGAAGAAAGTTCCATGGACGCTGCTGGCGCAGCCATATCCTCGTGGTTTCGCTCGTCTTTTAGCTGTAGCAGCATGTGTGAAAGCTGGGTGGACTGGCGGGGAACGACTCAACGTGTCAGGTTGTTCAAAATGCACATCTCTACGTGCCGGCGAAGCTGACCATCCCGGGCCATCTCGTCGACGTGTTCCTTTGCATCGCGACACTTTGGAGAACTTGCCGTTACAGAGACCCCAAACATTGGCTCTTGAAGCACGACTGCTCAAGGAGTTTTTACGATGGTGCTCTGCCTCATTTTCTTCAGGTTCAGCCATTGATGTCTTTGACAAAGTGCCCATGTTTTTGGCTAATGCGCTACGCGCTTATGGTGATTTGATGTTTCAAAATGGGTTGGCGCTGAGCAATTTACGCCACCTTCTGATTGCTTCTCAAAGGTGGAAACCAGCAGTGCGACCTTACATGCAAATTGCTTGGGAGATTGTCGAGCGCTGGGAAGCTCAAACTCCAGTTAGTCACAGGACCCCAGTGCCGGAAGTTGTAGTGAAGTCTCTTTGCGCCCTTGCTTGGTGCTTTGGTTGGTATGCATGGTGCGGGGCTACACTCATTTCGTTCTACGGTGCTGGTCGTGTTGGAGAAGTGCTTCGTACAGCTCGCAGTGATCTTATTTTGCCTCATGACAATCTTGAGCCTCCTGGATCCCCTTGTTTTTTGCAGCTGCGAACTTTCAAATCACGAAACCGACAGCCATCGAAGATTCAGCACATGAAGATTGCCGACCCCTACGTTTCAAAGTTGTTATGTCGAATTTTTGGCGGGCTTCATCTGGATGAGCCCTTGTTTGCCAACACCCCATATCAATACAGAAAGCGTTGGGATTTTCTGGTGCAGGCGCTGGGTATTCCTAAATCCATAGCTTTGACACCGGGCGGCTTACGTGGTGGTGCTGCAGTATATCATTACAAAGCTGGTCGGGGCATTGCTGATGTAATGTGGATGATGCGTGTGCGTGCCCAAAGCACGCTGGAATCCTACATCCAAGAAGTCAGTGCTTTGAACACAGTGGCTCGCTTACCTCCTGCAACCAGAATCACCTTGCAAAAAGTGGCCTCCCTTTTTCCTTTTCTTTTAGTTGCACATGGCATACCAGGGCCCTATGGGAATGGCAAACTCGGCTAGCTCCTTAGCCGTACTCGTCCTTGCACCTGGACCGTCTTCACCAGTTTTGGATAGACCTTTTACTTTCTATCCACTTGGATGCTTCTATGTGACGGCCTATGTCTTGACGTTCGGGCTTTGCAGTTGCTTTTGCCTTTTCGCAGCCTCTTCCTTCGTCATGGCCGACCACTGCATAGATGGGTGAGATGGTTGAAAAAAGAGTGCCAGCGTTGCAACTCTCACCTGTGTGATCCGTAGGGCACTCCAAATGCAGTACCATGACATATATATATATACACATAATAGATGATGATTTTTTCAGAAATTGCAAGGTCCTTTTTTCAAGGCCCTTTCGAATAGTGTTGTGGAAAATTTTGGAAGTGTCATGTTGCAAAAAAAAACCAAGCCATTGAGGCTCATAAGAAATGGGGACTGATTTTACCTCCCGAAAATCCGGTTCCAGTTCCGGACCTGCCCGAAGCTTGAGAGGAAAGAGGTTGCAGATTTTGGCAGCTACCAAAATGGCGGGCTTTCTTTTGGAAACAGGATTTATCCGAGACGATTGGCAGTTCATCCTTTATTGAGAGGGAAGAAATTGATGCCGAAAATTTGCGAGATACTATGTCATTGTGTGTGTCTCAAATTTGAGGAGTGCATCTTTGAAAGGATTTCAGTTTCCTAGCCCCCCCAAAAATACCCCCCAAAACTGACACAGCGATGGAAATTCCCATTTGAAGATGTATTTCCTATTGATCATGTGGATTTCCAATTGCCATGTGAGTTTTTGGGAGTGTAGATTTTACAATTTCTATTGGGTGACTGGCTTTTCTGCTGGGAAGGGGGGCAGACACCCCGAACGCAAGTTACCCTCCCTGAAACTAACAGTTCGCACCGTGAAAGTAGGTCTTCCCAAAAGGAAAGGCTTATCTTCCAACCATCCATTTTCAGGGGCTTGAACTGTTAGTTTCAGGGAGGGTATATCTTGACGGGACAAACATTTTTAAAAAACGCCACCGTGGCAGGGAAACTCGGAGCACAGCCGACATTGGTTCTTTGGTGGCAAGGTGGTCATCGATGGGGAGGACCCACGGCCCAACGGAGAACTCGGTCATTTTAACAGATGGGCTGGGTTTCTTCGGGTTTCTTCGTTGAAGGTATAAAAACCGACCTGAAGTCTATACCTGTATCAGGAAAACAACCGCCAAATAATCATGTGTTGTGAATGTTTAGTGGTTGGGTGAGATGGTGAGTACAAGGTCACGGGGCGTATGTCAATTTTCCAGGATATGCCATTGACCCTCTTCCAATGGGTGAAGCGTCCGCTGAAAGAGAGAATCAGTTTCTTGGCCGTTAAAGCTTTACGAGTTACTAAGGGAAGGAGGTCCGGTGGTTAAAACAAACCTTAGGGCCCTCAGTTCTGGAAAGAAGGTGGAATACTAAACCAGGGGATCAAGTAGGTTGACTGGTGATGATCTCTTTGGGTGAAGATGTTGCAAGCTGAGCAACATCCAAAAACCCGTATGACATTCCATTACTATTATAGGAATCCGATCCTTACAACGGCTTATCATACTCCCTAGCTGGGTACCATTTCATCCCCTATATATCAACAAATATCTAAGGTTTTAACCACTGCTCCACTAAGATGTGGCAGATTGTTGGGGTTTGAAGAAGTCGCTACCTGTTACATACCTTTAAGATGGGCTGTCCATGTCAGTGGCCTTGTGTTACTTAGAGGGTACCCGATGGTCAAAGTACGTGACGCAGTCGACAAAAGGCAGGCTAGTACAAGGCGAACATGTAAACCATCTACATGCCTTATAAGGCATTATAAGGCTAATTTGGGTGTGGTTTTTCCCTTACATAAGCCTTACATACAGCTTACATAGGTGAGTACCACCATTTTAAGGTACCCGAAACGTTTGGTGAATCTACTATGGCAAATGGCCATCTACTTTTACCCGGGTGTATAACAGATGGCATGACACCACTGGAGGGTATAGCCAGGCATCAACAAACTCAGGGATGCCAGAGAGCGAATGACAAGTACGCAACTCTTTTCCCAGTATACAACCACCAAGTACATGGTGGTCCCACTACACCCCTTTACCTCTCCAAAGCAAGAGCCTTGTACCAAGCAGGGTCTGTCAGTTCAGGGCGTACCACTTCCACTTTCCAACCAACCCAGGTCCTTGACCACTCACTGGTGTGCTTGGTTATTCGATTCAAATAAAAGCCAAAAGATTTCTACAACTCTTGATTTTTTTTGATAACACTATTTGTTGTTCTTGAGTACAATAGACCATGGTCTCTTCTACATTGGTAGTCCCCTTTCCGGTCAAAGATAGCAATTTCCATAGGAAACAAAACGGTTTCAAGGAAGATCCACCCAGTGTCAAGGGTGGGTAACAACAACAATTCCTTTCCGCGCCGCTGAAAAAAAAATCACCACTGTCCCAAGGTAATAGCGTCATTGGTTTCCACGACAACAGCAGTGCATTGAGAGGCCTTGTGAGCAGTAATCATTTCATCCCGGTCGGTTGGGGTTATTTTTGGGGATTGTTTTTTACCCAGGTAGAGAGGGATTTTTCTAAAAAGCCATCGTAAGGATCCCAAGAAATAACCAAGCAGTATTTTCCATGGAATGTCAGCCAAGGGTTTTTTCATCGCTACTCATGTGTAAAAACCAGTGACCTTTTTTTCCGGAGGAGGATTTTTCAGTACCCAGGTGCTGAGCCAGTGAAACTTATGATAGGAACTTGAAAATCTACTACTCAAAAATCCGTGAAATTGTTTTGGTTGCTGGGCTTCTTTTTTTGGGTTTGGGTCATTTTCAAGATCATTTTTACCATTTTTCCCAAGGGGGAAAAGGACATGTTCACCACTCAACATCCTTAGTAACGTCTGACAAAAACACCAGTTGAGTGGCTGGGATGGGATGATTTGGACTTGTACTATTGATGGGCTTTGGTTGAGCACAAAAGCAGTTGTGACGTTGGGATGGGCGCAATGACATGTAACTGTTGAGATATCCGTTAAACGATGTGAATTTTATCCCACGATGCCATCGTCACCACCCAGATTATGAAATTTGTTTGCTGGTGGATTCGTATCTTCACTTGCAAACTGGCATCCTGGTTAGGGGCAACTCGCGACAGTCGGCTATATGACTATATTTGTTGGGCCTTGCCTAAACACTGGTTCACAGTGAATGATGCAGGTTTAGTAGGGTTCCCGGTTCCCTTCATAAAACAAAGAATAGATTATTTACCCACTTAGTTCCCAGGGTTTTGGCAAGATAGCTCCCGCAAAACTAAGGGCTGGAATCTCAAACAATACACACTATACTTGGAAAAGGAGCTTCACACATCGGCCCCCAAAAAAAAACACCAACTTTTTGGGTTTCAGTTCCAGCTGTGGGTTGACTGGTGGTTGGTTTTTGTCCGCCAAAATGACCAAAAACCGTCCACCTTTGGAGGATGAGATCATCCCCAGGACCTGGGATGGTTCAGACGTTGAAAACGATCACCATGGGCCATTTTTGACCACTGAAGCTCTCCATCCAATTGGGAGCCCCATCCTGGAAAGCAGGATGTAAGTCGGTGGAAGAAGTGAGTCGGTCAAGCTTGGAAGTTTGGAATCTTGGAAGGCCTAAGAATGTCATTCTAGGAGGGCACACGTTCCCCGGTGATGTCGTCAGACTGTGGTGCTTTGAAAACTCCCCGGCAGACAATAGTCAACATGCATTGGCGCCTTGACCTTCTGGTGCATTCACCCAGATAAAAGCAAGTTGCCGGGTGACAGAGCGAAACTTCAAAAACCTTGGTGGGGTGAACTTGCGACCCCCGCAGATGCAGTTTGGCTAAAAATCATGGTTTTGACGGTACGTGCCGGAGCTGGTAGAGGCAGCCTCCTCTCCACAACACCGAGCCATCGGGCTGCTGCAAGCTTATGGCGTTAGCTCCCTCTAGAGCTGGGCCGCCTATTTGGGCAACCAAATTCGGGATGTCCTTATCCTCCCAAGTCAAATCAGAGGTAACCCAATTCCGTAGGGTTTTTTTCATTAACCCATTCATTAAAAGGATTCCTAGTAAAGGTGGGATGAGTGACCATCCCCCCAACAGTTGGGGATCCTTGATCGACCCTGGCACCAAAAAACTCATATAACTTAGCCTCCCCACCTTTTGGAGGCTGATTTTGATATTTTTTTTTGCCAAAAAATTGCCTCCCTCAAAAAAGAAATCATTTGCCACTTTTTTGGAAATGGAAGGCCCAGGTTTTCATAGATGTGAACTTTCACCCCTTGAGATTTCCGTGGGTTTTTTCTCAGTTCTCAACGTGAATTGCCAAATTGCCAAATGCCCACAACAACAGGTGGCAGGCTCTTGAGGTATGTCGGGAAGAAGGGAAGAAAATCATCCCCATCATCACCATGTGTATGTATATATATATATAAGAGATATTGTATTTTTTAACATTAGAATATAATATGGCACACACACATATTTTTATATAATACACTATTATGGAATGGAATTTATTCAAAATGCAATATGATATAGAATAATCACAATTATATTGTCAAATAATATCATATCATATAAAGTCATGAAATAAGCTATAATGCAATATAATATTTTACAATATCATAAGATATAATACAATCGTTTTTCGAAGATAATAAGATATCATAAAATATAATACAAACTAGAAAAACCATATTGAAACGTAGAAGAACACAATAAATCTTAAACTCATGAAATATAGTACGTAAAACATATACACTGCATATATAAATATAATATCTATGATATAAAGAACATAGTTATTGACATTTTTCAATATTTTGTTTTACTATGTTATATATAACATCATTTTTTGTTGGAACATATCACGTAACATTATTTGATATTTTACGATACAATTTGATACTATTGAATATTGCATAAGATTTTTGAATATTACAAATTGTTATGTAGTATTATTTGATATTGTGTATTATTTTTTATTATTAGATGTTATTATTTAATGTTAAAGGATGTGCAAACATCATTTTATATAATGTACTAGTATTTAATGTTGTTTAGTATCATATATGTAATACAATTTTGAAATAATATACCCCTCAATCCCAGACACTACATGCCAGCCAGACAAAAACTCGCAGGCTATTCACATACAGCCTTCCTACCATTGGGATCCACAGTAGCTCAACCCACAGCTTTCAAAGAGGTGGGACCGTTAGGATGGTTGAGATGGGCGTAGTTTCTGGGATGATTTCATGGAAGAAATGTTGTGATGACCTTACCAAAACTCACAGCAATTTTGGTCAAAAATTAGTGATTTAGTATATACTATGCCTCACAGTGCTAAAGTGGGTGAAAGATGATGTTGTTTAAGAGATTTCAAAGCACTCACAGTTGTAAACGCCTACATTTTGCGAGCTTGTTTTCAGACTTTCACATCTTTCAAAGATGCACAGCACCGTAGGACTTCTTTAAAACCAGTCCAAAGGTCAGAAGTCTCAGTAAACGAAGTCAAAAAAATTAGATGAGATTTCACATGTAATTATATAGGTAATAAACGAAGCCACCAAATGGTAAGGATGTCACCACATTATTTAGGAATTACAACATCTTTAAGTGACTAGGTGGTGGTTACAAACATTTTTTGTTTTCACCCCTACCTGGGGAAATGATCCAATTTGACTAATATTTTTCAAATGGGTTGAAACCACCAACTAGGTGAGATTTCAACTTTGGTTATTCCCAACTTGCTGTGAGTTCATGGCCATTGGCCCACTCAATGGAGTCCTTGAGTCCTTTTGGAAAGATAACACCCAGCGAAAGGAACCGGTAAGTGACCTGTTTTTTGATAGGGATGCTTGATAGAAAAAACAAACATGTTCGTTTTCAAAAGGGTTTCTAGAGGGGGATCTTCATTTTTTTTTCTGAATTGGGTTTTATCATTCATCTCATCCCTTTCCAGGGGCTCACATACATTGGTTAATGGGAATCTAATGCCCAGACTATGTATTGAAACATGGCCAGCTCCTTCATTCACAACCTTTTCGTTTTGAGGGAAGGGGTGGGTGGTGGCATTTTGAATCGGATTTCTTTCGGGGGGGAGGTCGTGAAACACTCTGGTAAACTAACATGGCAGGCTGGAAAATCCACCCGGATTGAAGATGTATTTCCCATTGAACATGGGGGATTTTCCAGCAATCGCCATGTTATATAATGGTTTCCCCAAAGGGTACTTGGAGTCCCATCTTCCTCCCTTCCCAGTTGGGGGCTTTGCGAAGCGCTTCAAAAAAATCCTGCGCAGGTGACGAAGGATTTCGATATCACCCTCACGGTGGAGACACATAACTTTCCTTGTGGAATTGCTCCTTTTCCAGGTGAGGGCCCAAGGGCCCAAAAACTAGTTTTAAGGGGCGCAGGACTACACTTATACGGGGGGAGATAACCGCAAAGAAACCCATTTATAGGGGTCACAACTCCATACTCCTAGGAGCCCACTTGCACGGGGCGGGGAAGTCAAGTTTTACCCAGCAACCCCTATGATTTGCTTCCTGGTACTTGAAAGACAGTTTGTGATTCCCTTGCTGCGGTTGATGACTAGGTGGTGGTTGAAAGCCTCGGGATTGCATCATGCAATTTCGATGGTTGCATGACTTTTTTTTCAAACGGGTTGAACAAAAAAACTCTAAAGATGACAGAGATACTGATACACCCCCGAGAGCTAACATGAACCCTAAAACCCTTGTAGGTGAATGGGGATATCCCCGGGAAGGAAAGTACAAGATGATTTTTAGGTACATATTTTTGAACTGGAAACTCAGACTGAGGAATAGGTTCGGGCATGACTTTGTTTTGTTGGGCATACAACATTTTGAAACACAGTGTGATGTTGATGGATGGTTGATCTTCCGCTTCGATTCCCAAATGTTGCTTCACTTGACAGTTGAGACTTTTCTGTATGGGGGCGGAAGGCTTTTGTTTCACTCCCAGCTCTCACTTTCCACTCGGAAAAGGTATACCTTGGATACACCCAACATGAATATGAATGAAACATACTGTTGATTGAAGAAATCCGGCTAACCAGTTGATATGGTAAATATCCCATTATTTACAGGGTCTCATACACGTCAGGTGGTGCAGGATTTCTTCCATCAACAGTATGTTGATTGTAACAAGGGTGATGAACATGCTATTTACACTTTAAGGACTCTACGAACAGAATCATAGTGATTTTCAGCACTGGGGGCACCATCATCAGATCAATGGACTTTTCTTTTTTGGCAATAGGTTGGCTTGATAGTATATAGCCCATAGGCAAGGACTACCCTCCAGTGAACTAACATATCCCGCCGTGAGAAAAGGAAAGTCATCTTCAAACATGCTTGGGTGGGGATATGTTAGTTCAAAGGAGGGCATACCTGGTATGTTCAAATGGCATTGTAGGGCCAGCAAAGGGTGCTGGAATATTACTTCCAGGCCCCACAACGCTTCGAAAAATCCATGTTGTCCCATCTCATTTCAATTCTGATAGATTGAAGACGGGATTTCGATATGTAGAAGAGCCTATAAGAAGCTATCTATGGAAAGATATAAAATACACCCCCAAAATTTTCACATGGAACCTGAAATTTGCCAGTTTGAAAAGGACAAAGAAACATCTGAACCAAACCTCCATGACTTTGGGTTCAAAACCTTCATTTTCGTTGGGCGGATTTTTTTCAGCACTTTCCCAAAGGCAGCCCCCCCGAAAAACGGTCATGTCAGATGGAAAAAATTTACCATTCAGGTGCCGAGACAGGTGCAGGAGGACGCATTCGTGATGGTGAAAGCACTGGCAAAGGATCCTTGGTGAGGGGCACCTGGTTGCATGAGTTTTCATGACTGGATTCGACTTAGGCAACCTACGGGGCACCTACCCTCCCCTGAACATACCACTCAGAAACATGGGGTTTAATAGCCGGCCTTATTAAGGGAGACCAATGGTGAATAAAGCCCTTAATAGGGCCTGATTTCTGGGGGGAGTAGGTTAGGAGGGGAGGTAGGTTGACTAGCCATTGTGGCTTGCTTTAGAGGATGATGACACATGTGCCGTCCCTCACAAGTTGTGATCTTTTTTAGTGGAAGAAATGTTGAAATGACTTGTTCTGTAGGAAAACCAAACTGATTTGGGGGGGGGCTCCTGGGCTGGAGACATCCATATATAGTAAGTGGTTGATAGTTGATAACCATGGTGATGCTAATAACTCTACTAGTTTCAACAAGCTTAATCCAGTTGTAAGATTTAGTGTTTTCTTTTCTCCTTCTGCTAAGTACTTAGTACTTGGGACCCCCCAAAAAGTCCAAGTTGTCATTCAAGCCGAGCGATATACCAGCAAAAAATATTCGTTCAATGATGGTTGTTGGGGGATAGCCCCCCCTCCAAAAATCTGAACAAACAGATGGCGGGATGATGACTTTCCACCGAGTTTCTGGAAGTTGATCATATTTTTTTTTCCGTGGGGGGGTTTCAACCAGAACACCTTGGATGGGTTTGGAAGCGTCACCCGCTACAAAATCACAACCCCCCAAAACCATGAAAGTTATATAGATAGAAGATACAGGTGAACCATGGCTGCCAGGTTTTTTTTGAATTTGAGATGCATGATCGTCTTTGGAAAATGGTACTTGTTGATGAAGGGGCAAGATTTGAAAATGGTCCGAACATTTTTGCTAGCAGTACATGGGGCTTAGATTGATGAAGTGGCATCAAATGCATGGTCGCAAAAGCGAAACAGGTTCTACACCTGCGCATATGCCGGGAGAATTCCATTCTCTCTCTCTCTCTCTACATGTATTTTCGATTTAATTATACACGTAGATAGAGTGATATAGTCATCAGTTATTTGAATGATATTTGAATAGTCATTGCTTTCCAACCGCAATAGTTTTTTTGTAACGTCTATTTCAAAGGCATGAAGAGTGACTGCGAATGCCTTTGTCAAGCTGTTTTTTTTGGTGCAACTTCTTGGGTTTTTTTCCAGCAAAACCATGGGGAAAAGGTACTCAAGAGATTCACTTCAAGTGTTCTCGGTGAATCAAAATGCTAAAGTGGTCCAATTTCACGTCAAAGTTGGCTTATTTCAGGAGTGGCTGGGTAAAACCGTCATTTTCCTTAGACTTGTTGAATATTTATTTTCCTTAGCACGAGTTTTTTTTTTCCGAACTATTTGTTTTATATCAGATATCTTCAGTTTCCCTAGTTAGACTAGGAAGAAGACCCTAGGCTTTTTCATAACCTTTCATGGACCGTCTTTTCCAATGACCAGTGGTTGCCTTAGGTGGTAGCGGCCGTGGCTGGCTATGCCACTGGCAATTTGCATATCCCAGGCGTGAGCAGGGAATTGACTTGTGATGAACCCCTGAGAAAATTGGGATGAAAGAATGGCTGCCTTGACTTTGCATATTATAAGAATTGGATAAATGAAGACAAGATAAATAACTTTGCATTACATATGTGCCTAGCCTAGTGAATTTCATGCGCTTTCTTTGAGAAATGTCTCACTTTTCCCACCTTCGTTGTTGTAAAACGGGTGACGTTTTCTTGCCTTCCGGGGGTTTGTTTGCTCCAACAACCGCGGCGAGGTTACAAGATGCCATGGGAATTTGACGACTTCAAATATCCTTCCAACATGGCACCACCACTGCAGGCGAGGTAACAGTTCAGTTGACTCTGGGGTCTCGCAAAAATTTATGAGTTGAAGGGACAAGGGATTATTCCCTTCCCTGAAACTAACAGCAAACGCACTTGAAAGTGGATGGTTGGAATACGAGGAAGTTTCCTTTTGGGGCAAAAGGCCAATTTCAGGGGCTTTTGCTGTTAGTTTCACGGAGGGTAAACTACCAATTTTTTTTGGGATCAAACTGTAAATGTATGGCAATTTTGATGGCATATTTCATGACCCCTGAGATATGGATATGACAGTCAAACATAAACGCAAGATGTTCTAGGTGATTTCCCAACGTTTTTTACTATTATCCCTACCTGCAAAGATGATCCGATTAGACTAATAATTTGTCAAATGGGTGGAAACCACCAACTAATCTTGCAGTTCAAGAGTGTTACTTCAAAAAAACATGTGTGTCCTGGGTGTGATTTTTTGGGTTTAGGAGAGTCAAACCTTTTGCTGTTGGTTAAGAAGATTCACTGATTTTGAGAGCAATTGTGACTGCTGACAAAGGTACTAAAAAAACTGTTGTGCGTCAGGGGGCAAGCCTTGAAAGGTGTATATGTACGTATGTATATATATATATATTTATATACATATACATACATAACAGACATATATCTATATAAATATATGTGTATCATAGATGATCTATCTCTCCAAAGATGTGTAGTGTCCATGCCAATTTACCAGGCTGCGTTTGACATTGGTGGTTTCAAACCTGCTCTGCTAATCCGAGAAAAATTGAACGGGAATTTGCTTACGCCAGCGGCCAATTAGCTAAGCAATTCCCCGCTACCACTACTGTTGATGCTTCAGAAATCCGGCTCACTACCTTTTGGATGGTGCTAAAACCCCCTTCGTAAAATAATGGGCTTTCAACTACCTTTCCCTCAACTTGGTGCTCACCGGATTCCTTCCATCACACAGTAAGACACCAGCTTTTTCGGTATGACCAACTGGCAAGGTCCCCCAACAAAAATTAGAGATGACACGGTTTTGTATTTGTCAACTCCTAGATTGAAGGAGGTACAAGGTTTTGGCCCCCCCTAGGATCGATATAAATGGAGTGAAATAACTAGCCCTATAAAACCTATAAAAGGGCCTTCAATAGACAAGTAACTGGGGTTAAGTTATAACCCTACTTATAGGGCTTACGTCACCCCATTCATAAGTGGATCCGGGGCACACCTTGTAGCCTTGTAGGTGATGGTCAAAACAGGACGCCTCAGATCTCGCTCGCAGCTTTGGCTCAAACTTGTCACATGGTGATCTCTCCACACAAAAGGTTTCAAGGGCAAGCATCAACCCTAAACCCGAAGGTTCAGAAGTTGTTTTGTTAGTTAAAGACAGGTGAGAAGGGCAAGAATCCAACAAAGGTTGCTAGAAAAAGTGAGAAAAAAAAGACTTATCAACATCTGCCAAGACTCATGAATCTCATGAATTGCTTGGAGTTTATGGGAAGATAATTTCTGACTTTTGCTCTCTTTTAAATAGTCGATCTATATATTACTGACGCCCATTTTCTATGGACCGGACTCCCATTTTGATGGGTCAGCGAAGTTCCACATCGAACAACAAATAGCCAGAAGGCAACGCTCTAAAGAGCACCTTTCGCATGGACAGACCCTGGCAGTTGAACAGCGAGTTTACCCCTGGTTGGAAGACAAGCCTTTCCATTTGGCAAAAAATTCAAGGCCTTGGTGTCCAAACTTCCAGGGTGTATATGTATTTGAACTTTTACACGTCAAAATCAAAACGTAAACTCCAAGACACACACGTTCCAATGTTGTTTTTTGTTTTCAGCAATGACCTTTTTTTGGGGGGGAATTTGTTCAGTGTTTTTCCCTGTGAAAATGAGGAGCTACTGATTTTTTTTGAGGTTATAATTCTCAAATCCTCCCAACAAAAAGCACGACAAAAGGTCGTGGGTTTTTTGCAACCCTCACCTGCGAAAACCCGGGGGATTTTTCGTCGATTTTCGCCGTGGGGGGATCCGATGGATGTGATCCTGGCAGCACATGGCGATGGACTTCTGGCTTCAGATTTGAGGTGTGGGAATTGAACTTTAAGCATTCTGGAGCAGTGATCATTTCACCCCTGGGTTGGTTGGGGTGTTTCTTATGTGTTTTCACAGGGAATTGCATATTTAGCAGCAGTGATCATTTTGACCAGAACCCTGGGTTACGTTGGGGCTTGGGGTGTTTCATAGGGAATTGCATAATACCTAGTTATTTAGGGATTATTTGAAGATGTATCTCCTAGTTAAGAACAAAAACCACCATTTGATGGTTAGCCGGTTGGTGGTTCAGCCCATTCAAAAGATCCCGATTGTTGAAAAGAAGTAAAAAACTCTGGCAAACTAACATGGATAGCTTGCAAATGGACCGTTTGAAGATGTATCTCCTATTACTTCTTTTCCTTGTTAAACTTTGGGTGTGTATAGTTCAAAAAATTTGGGTGGGTGTGAGTGAACTAATTATTCTCTGTTCATACTACTGTTGACAATACTTCGGGTTGTTGGTGAAGTAATACAGTGTTGATTGTTTTTTTGGTGAAACGTATGCCACGTTTTATTGGGGGGGGCTCGGTTTTTTAAACCAAAAAAGAACCACACCGAACTCCTGAAAACTAACATAACCCCCTCAAGAAATGATGGTTGGAAGATTACTTTCCCTTTTAAGATGGTGCCTTTTTAGGGAACATGCCGATTTTCCAGGGTGTACTTGATTTAAGATACGATCAGAAAGTTGATGTGGACATGACCTCAAACTTTTTTACAAAAGACCATGAGATTAAAGAAGGGGTGTTTTTTGCGCCTAGACATGTTTTTGTTGAAGGACTTATATAGCTTTTCCGTAAAGCCATCTTGGGAACTAACATATCCCCCTCCCAAAGGGTACTTTTGAGTCGATGATTTTCTGGCTCTAAATTTTCGGGTGGCATATGACAAAATTTCCCTAGAGGGTATCCATGTTCAATGTCTAGGCTGTAAAACGTATCAATCATTCAGGGGTCATTAAATGGGACCCATTTTCCGGGAATCAAAACAACGCAAATTTGTGGCAATTTTGAGGGATTTCCCTGAAAGAAAAACTGTTGATGGTTCAGAAACCCCAAACAACCACCTAACATGTATTTTCAACCCGTCGTAAATCATGGGATATTTCACCATATCAACTGGTTGAGTTCTCGCCGGATTTCTGGTTGCCATCCAACAGTAGTTGCACTGTTTGACTGTTTGGGTTGGTGGTACGCAGTGCAAGGACCCCTGAGATTTCCCCCCCTAAAACCGGTCCGAAAGGTCTGGTGCCTTAGTTGCCAGTTACGAAGAAGGTGGCCCTGTACAATCCAACGTGTTTCGGCTGCATGCGGTGCCGGGCTGATTCTCCCGTAATCTAACCATAGCTTGGCTGGAAAATGGAGGGCCCCTGAATGAGCCGATGTATTTCCTAGTAAAAATAGGGATATTCTAGCCAGCTATGTTAGTTTACCGGAATTTTAAGGGGATTATATATTAAGGGATTATATATGAAGGGATAGTTATTGAAAGATAATTAAGGAACAATTCTTAGGGGACTATAGAATTCTTAGGGGATTATAAAGGGACAATGATTGTTAAGGGATGATTATTAGGGGGACTATGGAGGAACAATGACGTTTATACTCCCTGGAAATTGAACAACTAAAGCCCCTATTGTACAGGACCCCCAAAGGAAAGGACCTTGCAGTCCCATCATGGCTTTCAGGCACTTTCGGCGGTTAAACTTCTGGGATGTAACACCCAAAGGTTGCCGGGAAATGAACAATAACCGGCCTCTAGGACCCTCCAACCCTTGGTGGTGGTTAAACAAAATTATCGTTAGCTCTAAACTTGGGGTTGCATGATCCAAATTGACGAGCATATTTTTCAAATGGGTTGGTTCAACCACCAACTAGATAGCATCTTACAGGGGAAATTCTGTTCTTAAACAATGATTTTGAGTGTAACTGTTACTGTACCAGAGTGTGCAAACCAACATAGTGTCAAACCAACATGGCATTGGAAAATTGCTTGAGAACGCATTGATAACGGAACGAAGATAAAATGTCCTGATTGTTTTATTGAATGGATGAAGATTCTCTAGCGGTCGCTTGCGTATTTTGCTGCACCAAGGACTTGGGGCCCTAGGGACCTAGGGAGGGGGGGTTTCCTTGGGGAAGCCTGGAATCGGATTCCTAGGGAAGATTGGGGAAGCTTCGGGAAAGATTGGGGGAATCACAAGCCACCCCTTTAAGACTCCTATTATTTATTGGTCGTCTAGAAAGGGAACCTGCTCATATGCCAATAAAGTTGCACCATCTTTCTAGAACCGGCATCAAGAAAGTTCCACTAAAGTTCCCAGGTTCCAATGAAAAAATCAACTGGGAACCCGGCTTCTCTTGATGTTTTTAACTGTCACTTGTTTTTGTGTTTTTGCCCTGAAGCATTTTCAAAGAGCTTTTATGAGTTTTGGACCTTAACCTCAACAACAAAAATCTCAGAAATGTATGGAAAAACCTAACGAACTTCTGGGCAAAGACCTCACTGTGACTCCACTGACCTCACTGGGTAAATTCCAGTTTCGCAAGTTTTTCGCAACGAAAAAAACAACAATCCCAAGGTTCGTTGGATTCATAATAGGATTCTTAAGGCGCTGGTGGTGATTCTCCTAATGTTCCCTAAGGTTCCCTAAGGTTCCCCGATCTTTTGTAGGAATCCTTGGGTTCCCCAGTTACCCTCTCCCCTTGAACACCCCCAGGTCAAGAACCCTTCAAATTTAGGATTCTTTTTTCCCGGGCTTTTTGATGAGCAGTCATGAGCCGTTGGGATACGCATTTTTCCCCACTAAATGACAAGCAAAGAATCGCAAGCAGATGGGGGTTGAACACCAGCTACTTATATAGGGCTGATTTCACCTCATGAAAATACAACTGGTTTTTGGGGCCCAGCCTTGTATTTATTTATAAGCTTATGGCTCAAACATTGGGAAAATTTGACCAAATCAATGCACTCCAGGCATTTGGCTCCGTTGATACTGGTGGCCAACACGTCTACTCTGTGCAGGTCGGTGGTGGTGATGGTGGTAAATTTGGGAAATTTCCGCCTCAGAAAAAAATATAGGTGGCAGCTCACATATTTTTTATGTTCATCCCTACCTACGGAAATCATCCAATTCGACTCTAAAATATTTTTCAGATGAGTTGGTTCAACCACCAACTAGAATTATATATGGGTTTCTTGGGTTTGAACAACTAGGATACATATTCTCACCAGAGACTTCAGGTACCAAAAATGGAGGTTGCCTTACCGATAGATAAGGCTGTGGATTGCCCATGATGATATCGCCCCATGTGGCAACCACGCAGGAAAAACTCTGTGTGTTTAAAGAGGCGAGTGATCAGCAATTGATGCAACATTTCTTGCAATCTTGGTTTACTTAGAAGGCGACAGCCTTCGTTATGTCTCTGAAAGAAATTTGGAAGACATGTTTCTTCCTTCCTGCGAAACATCATTGGAGGGCTAGAATTGGGTTTTGGTTTGTCAGCTAGTCTCTGCACCGAAAGTTTTGGGCATTAGGTGACTGGGTGGTAGAGGTGACTTTAGGTGCTCCGTTTGGTCCGAATCTATGTTCGTGAGAACGGTGTTTACAAATTTCGGGAAGCTTGCAATCAATGGTAATGATCAGATCATGATTGATTTACAGACTTTATAGACTCATTTGAGACTATATAGACTCATTTGACATAGGATGATTCCATACTGTTGATGGCTGAAGTCAATTGAAATCCTGCAGCAGTTGATGATGAATCACTTGTCCAGAAACCAGGTTTGAACACCCGAGCCAACAGCATGTAGCTAAGGAGGGTAACCAAGCCTGCTTAACAGATTCCAAAAGGGTGGTTGTCCCATATCGGATGGAATGATCATCCTCTAAGTATCTGGTGCGTTTGGCAGCTGGCATTTTTTGATATATCCTGTAAAACATCCCTTGCTGGAAAAAACCGCCATGAACTTGGACACCCCTAACTACGTTGCCTGGAAACACAGTATTCCCCCGAAAATTCACATGTCTCCGAAAAAAGGGACTATTGAAACCATAGGAAATATATACATCTTCCAACCATGAGCTTTTCAGGGCGAACTGTTAGTTTTTCGATTGAGTACATTACTACACTACATTTTCCAGGATCTTAGGTCTAACATTACCCCAAAGTTCCCTAGTTCAAAGCTTAAATTTTGTTTCCAATGGCCCTGGCCCAGATTTTTTCGTATTCATTCGCAACACTCAAAAATTGAAGGGTGACGAAAGCTTCTTAGTAATCCAAATTTTTCCGCCGTTAAAATTGACGAATTTCCCTGGTTCACACTTGGAGGATCATCCCGGTTAAGTATTTAGTAACCCCATTTGTCAGCCATGGAAAGAGCAGGGGAAGGTTGCCTTACTTAAGGCTCCCTTCCGTCAAATTTGACCCCCGCGGAGTTCCGAGGCCAACAAAGCTCTATGGCAGACCTGGGATTGGGGTTCCAAGAAGGCACCCGAAAAAAAAACGGGTAAAAAATGGCATGGCATGGCATCAGCGGATCTTAACAAAAAAAACAACAGATTCGGAAGATTCCAGCACCTTCAAGTCGGGGTGCCTTACATGGTTCCGTTTAACGGGTGTCAATTCACCATCCCTTAGGGTTTTAAATGGGCACCCCGACTTGAAGGTCCAGGTTGAAGCTAGGTGGTGGCAACTCATTTTTTTAAAAAATATTTTCACCCCGGAACCTTTGGGGAAATAATGATGCAATTGGACGACGTAAGCGCATATGTTTCAAATGGGTTGGTAAAAAAAATCAGCAACTAGATTGCTACCGGGCACCTCTCATAGCTGAAAAACACTTCTTCAGGGCTTTGAGCGTTTCTACAAGGTGGGCCCCTAGATCCAGATATAAATGTAGGTGAAATAACCATACCAAATAAGTAGGGTTATAATCATCCCAGTTACCCATTTATAAGGCCATTTTATAGGGTTTATATACAAGCCCATTTATAACTGGTCGGGTCCCACCTCGTAGTCACCTTTCACATTCCGCCTCCGGAGCGATATCTGAAAGATTGTCACACCCGGAAGCTGAAAAAACCAAAATAGATATGAATGAGACGGGCAACTGAGGCGGGAAAGTGTCCTCAGGTAGACTGGCGTAGGTTTTTGGAGATCTTGAAACTCTATGTATAACCAATCCTGATCCCCAAGTGACAATTCCTGGTATGTGGGGATTTATTACATGGCGAGCTACCACCGAACTAACAACCACCGGTTTGACCATATGTTGATAAGATATGGGTACCCTGAAAATGCATGATTTCTTCTCTTTTCACGATAAAAACAACATGATACATACATATGACATACTTCTATACGGTTGATATCACAATGGCAGAATCGGATATTCTCTCGATTTGTCCGACTCTGATAGCTGAGAATTTTCAGATTCCTTTGACTTGAAAGGCAGGGTTCAACCATCTTATTCGGATGGTTTTTCCTGGTACATCTGGTACTTTCTGGCACAAAAAGGAGATCTGTATCAAAGAAAATACCATCCCGAAAAACTAATAACTAACATATTTTTCCTCCCAAAAAATGTATGCAAAGAAATACCAACTCCGGGAACGAGTCACATATTTTTCCTCCCAGCCGGCAGCCGGCACTTTTGAGTCAAGATGACTTTTCACATGACTCGCAAGTAGGTGGGATCTGTTTTTTCGTTTCCGCTGGGAGGGTTTCCTGCTACAAATAATAAGTCCGATAAATTCGGCGCTTTCAGGCAATCCCGGTACCCGAATCAAGGCACATTAGTTACCGTTACACCCCCGAAGATGACAAACAGCTGGAACCTGAAGTGAAAATGATGGTTTTTGTTGAAGATGATTTTCCGAAATTTCAGGGGGTTGTAAGTATTCTCAGGTTTTTTCCGTGTTAATCTTCCGGGGTGTAACGTTGGTATGGGAAATGTTGGGTTTTAGCCTTGAATTTTGTCCAATATGAATCGATGGTCTTTGAGAGTGTATCCGATATATCCCTAGAAGTCCAAGCCACGTATCCCCCAAACACACGCGCAAACCATTCCGGGGATTACCCTTCCTAAAGCTAACATAGCCCCTGAGAGCAAACCTTCCCAGAAGGAAGGTGCTCTCCCAAGGAGACAGCGGCCAGTTCACACAACACAAAAAGATCTCCTGACACCAACAGTTTTTCCCACCTTGACTTCGGAAGGACTCTGCCCTGGAACTTCCCCACCCCAGCTGCTGACGCAATGTTTCCGGCCCTGGCAGCCACGTGGATCTGGAATGGGGTGAAAGCCTTGTCCAATCAAGGGTGAATTGCATCACCTGCGGCTCCCTTGAACCTGTTTTGTCGCAGATGAGGACATTGAGTTCAAGAGGAGGGGTGGGGTTGGAGGCGCTGGAAAACAAGGAGGCCAAGGAGCCCAAGCAGGCGAAGGAGGTGAAGGCGAAGCAGGAAAGAAGAATGCCGAAACAAGAATGAATGTTGTAAACTGAAAGCACCATTCCGAGCGATCTTCGTAATTTTTCGTTTTGGCCCATTTCCTTGTTATGAGGTCTGTTCCTCAGCTTCGGAGCGTGGGGCGTTCCATGATCGTTGTTTAGATGCTTTGCAGAAAGAACTGCATTGTTGAGGCTTGCCATACCCACAATGAGCTTCTCTGCCATTTTTACGTCTACGCATCCCTGTGGAGCCACGCTTTAGCGGGGAACATTTTGTGCATGTCCTGGGTTTGATTCCATCACTTGCTAGTGTGTCTACTTTTCGGTGTGTCGATTGCGGCCAGAAGCGACTGCTCCACAACCTGCCTCAGCACCTAACACAGGCCAATGCCTAATTGACTACAAGTATGTAGACAGCCAAACAATCACCGTGAAGTTGAAAGGCGAGTCTGCTGTGGCAGCTGCGGCAGTGCCTGCAGGCATTACAACATTTTGTCCTAGGTCATCTGACACATTCATCATTGAACGAAAATCAAGTCTCCAAACCTGCATGCGCAAAAGAAAATATACAAGTTGTTCCCCTGGCCTGCTCCGACAACTGCGACGCCTTCTGCAGGCCCTGGTGGCCCTCGTGATAGCCTCAAGTTGGCTTGGTATGCCATAGCTGCAACCTAAAACGAGACATCTGACATCCGTCTGTCTCTCAGGCACAGTGCCGATTCGCAATGTAGAATGGCCTGCAATCGAGTCAGCCCTGCGCCGTTCCACACTCACTTTGAATCAAGCATCATTGCGAGTTCCCGCGCAATGTGCACGAGTGTCGAACCCATATCTTGTCTGTCAGACGCCTGGAGAGTCCTCGCCCTCTTCACTACGCCGCAAGCGATGGTGGAAGACGAGACTCTGGGACGATTTCTTCAAAAAATCGTCCGGCCTTCAATTTGCACCTGGGGACCTGCAAATGAAACGCCCGTCGGACACACTCTGCCACTGAGGTCAAACAACTCAACCGCGAACCTGCTTCTGTGGAACGGTACAAACCCTTGATCGCAAGTTGGTTGCAAATGCGGACCTTGGGCGTCAAACGGCAGAAGGTAGTGAAGAAGCCCACCCCTCAGAAAGACACGTCAGACATTCCATTTGCCCTTCGATTATCGGCTACATAGCTGAAACATTGTGAGGCAGAACAAGGCGGCCAAAGCCAAAGCGGCCGCAAAGCGCCTCAAGTTTTTGGAGCAAAAATGCTCCAGAGACTCGAAGGCACGTACGCCATGAACCAAAAAATTTCTGACTGGGTCAAAGCCAGAAGGGGACATGATGATGCGGCATGCCGCTGGCTCCCTTGTTAAGGCCTTGGGCCCACCGGCGACATAACAGCCAGCAGAACAGTTCAACAGGAAGTTCAAGAACAATATGTGGTCGGGGCCTTTATTCCAAGAAAATGATAGACTTCAAGCCGCCAGTATATACCTAGAAGGTGTCTTCGTACACTGTCTCCAAAATTCGTCGTCTAGAGTAGTTATGGTACGTGGATGATACATCACCTTTGATTTCCCACTATGTGGCAGCCGCCTGCCAAGCCCATCGGTAGAGCGCGACGCTGTTAAGCCCACCCGGTACCTGCCACGTCCTCCGTTCCGTCCTACGCGGCTACTACCGTCCGTTCCGTCCTAGCCAGTGCTGCAGCATTGATATCAATGGTGACGAAGAAACAGTGCTTGTTATATTTGTCCCAATGCCGATAGTACCAAGAGTTCTGCAGCAGTACCGGAAAAAATGCCATTTTTGAGTCGTGGGTTTTGTTTAAATCGTCAACTGTCGTTTTATATAGTGTGGGGAAGCAATTAATTTTATGTCGTCCAAACAACGGCGTCTCCCACCAGGCACCAATTTTCAGGGGCGAGCCATTATAGTTTCAGCGCATGTATGTACAGCCCGTCTATGATACCCTAAAACCCTTGAAATTTTCGTTGTTGGTTGCCAAAAAATTGGCATCCAACCATCCAGCATTGGTATCAAAGTTGAATTCGAGCAACAAAAGAACCAAGTTGCAAATCAGCCCGAAAGTGGTCTCCTTCAAAAAAAATTTACCAGCATAGATCCCAGACAGCAAAAAACAATTTTTGCGTTATCAATGTAGGGAAAATATCGCCCCCCAACCATAGCACACTACATGGCACCCTGCATTGGCACCCGGCAATGGCACCACGTCCACTCCCCCAAAGTTGGTCGTCACCCTCCCCCCCAACCATAGCACGCTACACTGGCACACTACAATGGCACCCATCATTGGCACCACGTCCACTCCCCCAAAATTGGTCGATCCCCCCCAACCATAGCACACTACAATGGCACCCTGCAATGGCACCACGTCCACTCCCCCAAAGTTGGCCACGTCCACTCCCAAAGTTGGCCGTCACCCNCCAAAGTGGTTCGTCGCCCTTTTTGGAAGTAAGAAACCCTATAGCTATCGCAATCTGGGGAACTATTTCAATAGTTGAAGCGGTTCCAAACAATTCCAAAAAACAATTCAAGTCTCCTTAAAAAACTTTCCACCCTCCAAAATGGATTTTTTCCGCGGTTACTCCCCAGAAAACTAGCATAGAAAATGGGCCTTGGAATAAAGGAGATTTGTTTTGGGAAACCATCATTCTCAGTTTCCATGTTAGTTTTTTGGTCACGCTTAGCCTATGTACCAAGAAAAGCCAAGTTTAGGGATAAGTGAAATTGCTATTGGGTGTGTAAAGATGGATGATTTTTCACCCAGAAAACATGTCAAGCAGGTGGCCTACCGCGCGTCCTTGCCTGAAAAGATCACAGCCATGACATACAGTCAGGCGAGGGCAAAAACACCTATTTGGCCCGGTGGGATTTTTTTTCATTGTTTTTTTTTTCGTTTGTTTCGAAGAGGGCAAATATGGCTTTAACCAAAGCAAGAAATGAATGAACAGAATTGTGGAAAGGTTTTTTGAAGACGAAACATTTTTGATATGCAGTTGTATTGAATTGTAGATTCCAAAATTTTTGGACGCAGTGATCATCAGCAAAACCACCACCCTAGCCGGTGTTTTTTTGGAATCACCCTCAGCTACCTCATGAGGATGCATCCTGGTGCTTTGCTGGTGCAGCAAGTGGTACCATCTACGTATGGCTGGCGAGTACTGGCTCATTGCTGAGATATTGGCCTGCACATTTTCGAGAGGTTTTTTGTCTTGAAACCTTTTCTCGCAACCTGCAGAAATGGATTTCCCATGTCAACTTCAAGGGGCAAACAAAATTGACAACATGTGGTTGCTTGCGAATGTCAGGATATATATATATATATAAATGTATATCTATCTCTATCGTATATATTATCATATACACTGGTAAAATTCGATAGTCAGTGGTTTTTAGCAAACATGGTGGTCTAACAGTTGCCCTTCTCAAAATTTTTCATCGTACACCCGCAATGTACCTGTTCAGCTTGCTTTCAGTTTCACTACTTGGATGTCCCAGGAAGTTAGTAAATGGTTAGTTAATGGGTTATAACCTACTTATAAATGGGGTATATTGGAGTTGTAACCCATTGATACTAACCATTGATCCTAACTTGAAACGGGACATCCAAGTACCTCCCAAGTGGGTGCATTTACAACGTGGGATGGAGCAGGTCAGAACATAATGCGGAGAGTTTAGGTTGCGATATGCGATATGGAAAATGATTTGAGAAACACATGGGTTGGATTTTTCCTGGATATCTCTGCAAAATGTTAGAATGTTAGTGAAATGAGTGGTAGTTGGGTTGAAATCCCTCCTTATCAACCCATACGCAAATGCGGAACCACCTTGTATTTTGCTGAATATGCCAGCCATTTCAAGCAAATGGCAACTTGTTGATTCGAATTCAGCCTTCAGCCAGATTCTCAAATACATAGACTTGAACTATTCAGTAAGCTATAGAAAAATGGAAGAGTAAAGAGAAGAGCATCCTGCCTTAAGACGGGAATACCCTTACTTGGAGGATCACCCCAGATAGTAAGCGGTCCATAACCATGGTGATTGTAAGTCCCCTTTCAGTAGGGTTGTTTCCATTCCAAATGGCCTTGACATGTTGACATGGCTTATACATGGGGGTGATACTAAGTACTTATAGACACCCACTGGGATTCTCCGAGTAGGAGGACTTCGTTTACGGAATCAGTTCCCTTGGAAGGTGACGCAGTTGCTGGTGTCTTCGGATGGTGGATATCTGGTGACTGCCGCGGCAGATACAAACGTGCATGTCTACAACATGGCAGATCCTTGCCAGTCTGGATTTTTTTGTTTGCCGAAAAATGAGACAAGGATGATGGATGGAGAAGAACATGATGATGAACATGGTGATGATGCTGGTGATGATTACTATTATAGTACTAGTACCGTATCATTGCTATTATTGTTATTTTCATCATCATTATCATCATTATTATCATTATATACTTATAAATTTTCATTACTGTTATCATTATTACGATTATCCTCGTTATTATATTGCGATGATGATAATGATGATCAAAAAACTGCTAAGGATGTGTTCTCTGAGCCGACCGGACATCCAAAACCTTTCCATTCCTGGGCAGGAGGGTGTCGTTCACTCGACGGGCGTCGTTCCGCTGGGTTGAACTGAAACCTCACAGCTTTAAACGCAGCTGAAAATGGATGCTTGGAAAAGATGTATTTCCCCGAAATAGTCCCTTTTTAGGGGCGAACTGTTAGGTTTAGGGAACTGTTAGGTTTAGGGAGTGTATTTCTTTTTTTTCTGGGAAGGGATCCGATCCGAAGAAAAAACCTTCACGAGCCACTGGTGGAAAGTGTGTGTTAAAAGGCAGGACCCAAAATGGACCTGTTTTTTAAAGAGGAAAACTCTACTCCCCTGAAAACTAACATGTCCTCTGAAAATCAATGGTTGGAAGATGTATTCCCTACTGAAATAGTCCCTTGTTTGGGGACATGTTAGTTTTTGGGGGTGTAAATTCGCAATTGGTTTTCATATGATTTGAAGCTGCTTTTTGAAGTGTTCAGACCTCAACATTTTTCATAGACGACCAATGAGTTCAAGTTTTTCCATCATTTCTGGATTGTCAGCTGACAATCCAATGACATACATCATCATATTTTTGTATTTTATGTAACAAAAAGAATCTAATGCCATGTGTCCAAAAGGAACAAATTGGGAACCTTCCGAAAGATCTAACTCCAATCAAAACAAGGATCTAAGGGGGCTCCCGGAACTCACAAAACTTGACTTCACCCATTTTTTAAAGGAGACTGAAATCACTTACCCACCCTAAAACTAACAGATCGCGCCTAAAAGTGGTGGTTTCCAATAGGAATCTCCTTTTCCAAGGGGCCCCAATTTTCAGATATGTTAGTTGCAGGGAGGGTATCAACTTGGAGGAGTTAATACTGTTGATAGAAGATATCCTCCACCACCTGCTATATTTATATATACGCACACATGAAACCCTATCAAACATGGGATATTCTCCATATCAACTGGTTCGCCGGATTTATGAACCATGAACAGTACCCATTTTGCAGTGATGTTTTGGGAACTTACAATCTCCTTACCATGAATCAGACGATGCACCAGAATCTGGGTGGGGTTTGCGTCTCAAACATCTCTTTTTGAACCCTTCAGACATCCGTCAAGAAAAAGGAGTTCAAACATATCCCCCGCTGAAGTTTAACTGGGTGGTGGTTTCAAACATTTTTTTAAAAAAACGTTCACCCCTATTTGGGGAAGATTCCCATTTTGACGATCCAAATTTTTCAGATGGGTTGAAACCATCTCCTTTTCCAAGGAAAATCTCAGGTGAACCAGCCGCTATAACTTCAAGGGATGTAGACCTCAATTGTTGATAACAGAAAAAACACTGATAACCTGAAACGCCCATACTGCCGTCGATGGCAACCAGAAATCCCAAGGCCATCACCACCGGTTGGATGGTGCTAAAACCCGTCGTATTTTAATGGGAGAAACTACCTTTCCCTCAACAGGTGAACGCCAGATTTCAGCCAGTCAAAAGGGTTGATGCTTCAGAGTTATCCTGACGGAACGACCACCTAGGATCCAATGAAAAGCACCTTGGGAAAAACATGTGTTCATAAAACTACCAGGTGGTGGTTTCAAACAATTTCTATTTTCATCCCTACTTGGGGAAAATGATCCAATTTGACTAGTATTTCCCAGATGGGCTGAAACCACCCTTTGTGTGAACTACTGCAGAATTTTCGGGACCTTGTAAGAATTTTTAGCTTCTTCCAAGGTATTTTTTGGGGTGAACCAACCGGAATCATCTGGGATAATGGTTGGGTTACACCAACAAAACCCTGAAATTGTGTTGATACCCTCCCGACGTTTAACATAGCACCTGAAAAATGATGGTTGGAAGACTACTCTCCTTTTGGGATGGTATATTTTCAGGGGCTATGTCAAACATCCAGGGGATTAAAACTACCTATTTATGAACTCGAATTTCTGAACCTTCAGCACTTCCTACCATTAAAAGGGGCAGGGCTTCCCACAGTTGCTTGGACTGCCAGGTTAGATGTTTAGGAAGTGGATGGATCAAAGGTTGGGATCAGTGGCTTATAACCCCAATGCATACACCATTTATAAGTGGGTGAAATAGTCCATTGATCCTAACCATTGATCCATCCTAACTTCCTAACTTCGGGACATCCGTTCGCAGGACACTCGCTAACTGTGACTTCTCTGGCATTCCTGGGAGGGTCCAGTGCATTGCACCATGTGGTGGCATCCGGCAGTCGCATGGTTGGCATGATGTTGCATGTGGTGTGCGGGGCCAGGTCGATCAAACTCCCATTGTTTTAGTTATGGGGGATGGGAGAATCAATCCAATTCCGTAGGGGAAAAAGCGATTTATTGAAGGATTCAAACGTCATTAAAGGTGGGATGACCATCACCAATAATAAGGCGATAACTGCATATTATGGGGATGAAAAACTACCCGAGTTATGTGGGGATTATAGTAAACCATTATAAGGATTCCGGTTAAACAACTAGGATTCAACGGAACGTATCCGAGTTTTATTTTCTTGGCTCATGTTTGTCGAAATTTGACCCCATGAGTTGTGAGGCGTTTCGAAGGAAACGAAATGCAGAAAACGAATCTATGACCCGATTTTCATATGAGAATATACTGTACAATTTTTAAGTTCTGGTTTGTTGAATCTTTCAGAATCTCAAATCTTGATTCGGCCCAAATAATCGGCCCGTTGCGCTGGTGAGTGCAAGACCATCTATATTCCATTTTGCCTCTAAGGCCAAATAAAGAACTACTTGGATAATTACCGAAAATAATCGTAGTTAGAATTGTTGTAACAGAAACCCCGGATCCTTGGACAACCCTGTCTGTTTAGTTTCATTGGTCCCATTTTAGTAGCCATGTAGTAGTCATTCACTTTCCCGCAACCCACCCTTTTTTGGAATCCCGCTTTGGCATTGCCAATTGCAGACAAAGCCTATCTAGTACAGTATGATTTAGAGTTGTTTCAAAGAACACATAGCCTGCAGTAACCCTAACATAGACATGGAACATCTACTGTACCGTTTTTTGTACTTCAGAATGTTATAACCTCCACCAACATGAAGTTGCGCTATGTTACAACCACGACTCAATAGCTCCGGTCACGGTGGTGGTGCCACAGCGTTTTCAAAATGAACCTATCTCTACTTTGTGGAGAAAATCCCATTTGACTAACCTTTGTGAACCAGGTTGAAGGTCGAAATCATCAAGTATAGATTTAGTCAAATTTTAGTCAGCTGGCTATTTCGTGCCAATATACTTACACTCCCTGAAACTAACAGCAAATGCCCCTGAGAATAGGCCGGGCCCCAACAGGAAACGATCTATATCCGGCTTATATGCCAACCAGGTATTCCTAGCTTCCACCCCAGTGAAACAAACCTTGGTTCTGTGGTGTTTTTTGTTTTTAAATGAAACCTATAGTTGATGGAAGACATCGGAAGATGATCAGTTGAGGGAAAGGCAGTTGAAATCCCCATGATTTACAAGGTTTTAGCACCATCTCAGAAGCTTGTTTGGGATTTCTGAACCATCAACAGAACCCCCTTTTTATTAGGGGGTACATGGGGGCCGTACTTGATCGCCGAAGATGGGAGCCTCCTCAATCAGTATGGGCAACTCACCTGACCCGAAATGGTGATTGTTATTGGATTGCACCCCCCCTCCAAAATGCCTGAACGATTCAGGTTCTATTTAAGAATCATGGTAATTTGCCGAGGGTATCACCCATGGGATCCATACTGTATACTGTACTAATATACCTACATTTACCAATGAACACCGACGATTCATGTAGGTAAATATACCAGATATATGGATCCTCTGGGAAATGGAATGGATCAACCGATTTGTTTTCGAAAGGTTTGGATCGTTCCGTGCGCTTGTGGGACGTGGGCACCGGACGCCCTGTGCAAGCAAAGACCTTGAACAGCCAGGTGGGATGGGATGGATGGTCATGGGAATCTAAGGGTAGCCCCTGAAAAGGTCACCCTGCCTCCCTAAGAAAGAAGGCGTTGGTAAGGGATGATGATGATGATGATGATGATGATGATGATGATGATGATGATGATGATGATGATGATGATGATGATGATGATGATGATGTTGTAGATTCAAGGTTTATCAACCAGCATGATTTCTTAAGAAGGCCTTATTAAGGCCTGGAGGGGTGAAAAATGAGCAATTTTCCTTAGATTCGCAAAAAATGATGAATGATGGATGTCGTATGGATCTGGAGGAAACGGGACTGGACGCATTTGAGCAATGAAAAAGGGCCCCTGGTTGTTTACGGTATATAGGGGATTATACTACCCTGTTATGAGGGGGCTTATAGTAAACCGTCATAAGTATCCCTATCAAACAACTTGTATTTCATGGAATGTCACTGGTGGTTTTTCTTGTGGCTCATTTGGGATTCATCAAGTGATATTCAGCTGTCCAATACTTGTTGAAACAACCCAGGGTTCTGATAAACCCTGGTAGGGAGCCCTTGGTAGATACTATTGGAGCCTTGTAAGCTTGGTTGTGATACCTGGTTGCTGTTATACCGTTATCTCTTTGATACTCTGTGAGCTTGGTTGTGATACCTTCATCACCCTGACGTGCCATGACTTGGAATAATTCCGATCCGGACAGGTACACAGTTTGTGTGCCGGTGCTGCAGCATCAGAACTGGTGGTTGCTGGAGCACATGGTGAGTTGAGGTGTGGAAGTGGGAAATTTTTTGAACATGCCTGGAGGATCATCCCAGGACTTGTGTGGTTAATAACCATGGTGATGGTAAGTCCCCTAACTGGGGCTGCTCCCCTTCCAAATGGCATAAATGGCTTATAAATGGGGGTTACCAACTTACTTACCGACTGGGATGATCCTCCAAGCAGTGAATGCTTGGTTGGTAGTATTTGGGTTGATTCGTGGGAATCTAAAGGGGAACCCCCCAATGCCACCCCCCACCCAAGAAATATGGCCTTATTAAAGGTATGAAGGGAAGAGGACATGAAAATTTTCAATACTAAAATGACGAGCAAATGAGCAATGGGTGAAGGGACTTTGACGACTGAAACATTTCAGTTGCAATTTTCTTGAAATGCACCAGAAGCTTCACAAAGGATTTGTTTCCTTTTTTTTGTTGCTCCTTCCATCCGAGGCTTTTTGTTTACTCACCTGTCGGGTGTTACCTTGTTACCCAAAAATTCCAGTAAACGAACTCTCACTGGACTTGGTTTCGAACAAACATGGGGACTTTTGCAATTGTGTTTTGTCAAAAGAAACCTTCTCGTGAATGGAGTTTTTCATGTGCTAATATCTCATAATATGGAACAAAACATGCATTTCATACACTCCCTGAAACTAACAGTTCGCACTTGACAAATGGTAGTTGGAACACGATCCTTTCCTTTTGGGAGGTAATTAGGCCTATTTTCAATTGCTATAATTGCTAGTTTGAGGGAGGGCAATCTTTTTTGTTGTTGGGGGGTGTCACCGGTGTATTTCTGAACGAGGAGCTTGGAGGTGAGAAACTTCTCCGACGAAGGTGGGGGCGGATGTGCCGGTCGGAAGCGTTTCCGCCTGGTTTTTGGTGGGCGCGAGCCTTCCAATCCAATCCAAAGTTTTGTTATTTGGGACTTAGGACCGAAATTCATGAAAATAAGTAAGTGATACCGGCCTGAAATCTATCTTAGATACCAAACATGGCCATAATTTAAGCTGGAGTCCACCTTTTCCAAGGCCAGTCAGTTTGGGGTCCTCCAGCCGTTAGTGAACTCGGGGATGTACCATCTTTAAAAGCCCCGGAAATTCAACTATCAGATACCTCAAAATGGTGGGCCTTGTAAATAAAAATGTATGTTAGGTTGCAAAAATGACGACATTTTGGGTATCTATTTTTCAACCTCCAAAAAAACCTTGACACCATGGACAAGGGGCAGTTGTGAGACTAACGTAACTCTGTGGGCAAATGTGTGTAAATTTGTTGCGAGATTTGCATCCGGTTTGGGAAATCTCCCATGCTGTAAATGTCAATTATGGATCATGTACCCTAGACATCCAAATACCTCCTGAGAGGGTATTTGGACCACCAAAAATATACTTAAAACACATTCTCAGAAGGTATTTGGATGTCTAGGGATAATTAAAAAACTCAAAAAATTGCTGTCTAATTCTAGGTGGGTGGTGAACGAAACAAAACTTTAAATTTTCCATTTCTAGTTCGAGAAGATTTCCAGAAAAATCATCAGATCGGCTGAAATATTTTTTTTTTTGCAGAGGTTCCTTTTAGGCTGGCAATTGCATTGCAACACTTTTGTTTTGGCATACATTGGCCAGCATGGTTTTCTTCTTAGTACCAGGTTGACATTGAAGATGCATAGAAATAGGAATGTTGAGGAACTTTTGTGGATGATGTTCTTATAAAAACAAGCAAGTTGTCTTTGCTGGTCAGAAAAAAAGCACTCTCCAATCACAGGCTGTGCCGTTTTTTTGGGGCTCAAAATGACGTGTTTCTTCTTTTTCTCATGCTTTTTTCAACTTGACCTACTAGTGATGCAAGTTTTGTGTACTTCTTGGCCATGTGTACTCCTTGGTGATTTTACTTTTTCTGATGCAACTCACCGGGGTGCTTTCGGGGTCTCTCCACTTGGGATCTTCTGGCGTCGACGGGTGGATTTAGAGACACGGAACCCAAATGGGGCCCCTTGTTTTGATTGGGGTTTGGGCCTTGTTTTGGAGGGGGTGACCTTCACAAATAGAGGTCATTGGGGCTGGATATGTAGTACATATACATCATAATACATTTAATTCATCACATCAATTTACGTAGGGATTACCCTCTCAACCACCTCCTATAGTTACGTATTTTAAACCAGACGAACAGCAAACTCACACTCCATGGCTGGAGAAACTTGTTGCCGCAAGATCACCTTTAGGAGACTCCCAAACAACATCAATCCCCTTGGGATTAGTGGGGTATATTGGGGTTTTCCTTGGGGTTATAACCCATTTACTAACCATTGATCCTAACTTCCTGGTTCAACTACCATCTAGATATCAATCTCCTTGGGATTATTTTTTTGATTTTTTATCAAACATGCCTTTGCTCCCATATTCATTAAACCCACCTTTTGGTTGGTTTTTGGATAATCTTTTTGGAACCATCCATTGGAACCCCGATTTTTTTTTGGCTTTTCCCCAGGTGGCGTGTATTTGGGTCATAGCGGCACAGTGCTGAGTTGTGCTATGTCATTAGATGGCAGTCGTGTGGCATCTTGCAGCGAGGTCGTAACTGGGCCTTTAATTGGAAACTCGGAGGAAGGGCTCCCAGTGGATGTAATGGGGTTAGGATCACCCCCATTTACAAGCCATGAAACAGGGGAACAACCCTATCCTGAGGGGACGAACATCTAACCATGCTTATTATCCACTGAACCATCCCTGGGATGATTCCTCAAGTAACGTGATTTCTTTCACCCATCTTTTTTTTTGAGAGGTGGTGAAAAGGTGAAACATATGCGGGTTTGGTTTGTAAAACGCCGAACAAAAAAACACCGATATGGCCATGGCCGAAACATTTGCAAGGTTTTGGCAGGGAATTTGTTGTGGAAACTTTTGCCCTGAATCATTTGCAAACTTCAGTGGTTCTTTTTTTTTCTTTGAGGTGGAGGTTGGTGGCAAAAAACATGTTCATTGGCTGTTTCCCTTGAAGATCCACAGTTGTATATGTGTCAACGATCTAAAGAAAAAACTTCCACAGCAAGTGAGCAATTAAAAAGCAGGGCCCCTGGTTGTTTAGGATATATAGAGGATGAAATACTGCCCAGTTATATAGGGATTGTAACAAACCACTAATAAGGAAACCTATTAACCAACCAGTATAATCGAAAGTAAGAGGGTGGTTTCTTTCGTGGCTCAAATGGGATTATAAAGCAAAACAATCAATGCAGGCCTATTCAGCACCTACTACTATATAGCGGGATATGTGTTCTCTTCAAACTTATATACTTCCATTTCACCGTACGTATTTCGTTGCGTGAACACAGAACACCTGGGGTCCCAGCCCCATAAGAAACATGGGCTTCACCGCTTCACCTTCCACATGCAAAATGAGTTGAGGACCGGGTGCGAGTCTGGGAGACACGAACACGACAATGTCTGGCCCAAGTGCATGCCAACCGCGATGTGAAAATCTCAGCGGTGAAGATTCTTCGAGACTTGTGCCGAAGTTTGAGGTAAGTCAGTCCGAACGTGGGGTTTTGTTTTACTACAAGATGGGGCACCAAAAACTGGTTATGGAGGAAGCAACTAACATACAACCTGGAAACAAAAACGGCTCCATTTTTTTTAAACAGAAACTTCCACGAAATCACCCGGTTGAACACGAAGCACTTTCTCACCCACCGTGATGGACTGAACACTCCCCCGGTTCGTTGCCTTCCCCGGTTGCCTGGCCTCGCATCAAAGGACATCTTCCTCATCTCCCTGGCCTGCCACCATTTCAGCCGTTGCTGGGTTGGAAGTTTGGAAGTTTGGAAAGAGGTTTGGTGATTGGTGGTTGGTGATTTTCTGTAGGATCCCTTGGGGAGGAAGAAGTGAAGGAAGAAGAAGAGGATGACCTTGAGAAGTTGGGGATTTGATGATCCTGATGTCAATCCTTGCAATCGCTCGTGGCAAACGAGTCTGTTTAGTAGTTGAGATCCCCGAGCACCTAAACATGTGTAAATCTTGCTGTTGAGGGGCAAAATCGCGTCCTGCTTCCGGGGGAACATCCCAACCAACAGCAACAAAATGCCCATGTGAACAATGAGCAGTTGATACTCCTTCCAAGAGTGGTTCAAAAGGAATTCAGTAGGAAATACATCTTCCAGCCATTGATATTCAAGGGCGAACTGTTAGTTTCAGGGAGGTTAGATCCAATTAGTCTTGCAACAAATTTCAACCTTCCCCAGAAGCTCAAATCTGGAGGTTCCAGCGGCTTTTGGCAACGGGTGATGAGCTGCGCCTTGGATGAATGAGTTCATTCAATGGGTGCACCTTGGGGTTGTGAACCCTCCACCTAGTATATACTTGGAGGATCTTCCCAGGTATCGTAAGTGGCCATTGGAAGGGGTCCCACAACCCGATCCTTAGGGGACTTACGACCACCATGGTGATCCTCCAAGCAGTACACACCCGAAAACTAACATGGAAAACCAAAATGGAGGTTTGGTTCAGGGGAGTGTTCCTTTTCAACGGGGTGATTTTCGTGTTACCCTCCCAAAAGACTAGCCTAACACCTCCGGGAAAGGTTGGGAAGATGATGTTCTCATTGGATTTGGGTACCAAGTTAGTTTTGGGGGAGGGTATGTTTTCGGGGGAGTACCCTCTCTGAAGCTAGCATACTGAGCATACTGTTGATGGTTCCCTCATAGGGAAAATGGTGGGGAACCCCTTGGGTTGCGGGCCCCTTAATAATCAACCCCGTATACACAGCAAAACAGGAAAACAGTGGATATCGGTATTTTTCCTTTTAAAGGGCTCCTTGGGGTTAAACAGTATACCATCCCAAAGGTACCACCATTTTCCCTCTGAATCCTAGGTGGTTTCAGCATCTGACACTTGGGGCTTGGAAAAGGATTTTCTATGGCTATGTTAGTTTAGGGGAGGGTAACAATTGAATGACACATTCATTCCAACATCTGCCACCAATCTACCAGGGTGTAATTCGTATTATTAGAAAACAATCGTAAATCCAGGAACCTTACCCACCAAGTACAATAAATACTGGCAATTTGAAGGGGTTTCCTACATAAATAGCTGTTTCTGGTTCCCTTAATAGGTGGTAAATGATATATAATCACCCAATTGGCAGTATATACCACTTATATACCACTTATATATTGCCAATTGGCTGATTCACCTATTAAGGGAACCTTGAAACTCCATTGACACATTTGATTCAACCCCCCGCGTTCCACCATGGCTGCCGATGAAAATCCACCAAGACCCTCATGTTTGCGCTGCTTCTCGGGACGTCAGAGTGCCTTGAAGCAGCGCATGGCTCCGTACACGCGTTCGGAGGCGGCAGCCCTTTCCGTTGGGTCCGTTGCCAATGGCAACGTTTTGGGATTACCCTCCCTAAAACTAACAGTTTGCACCTAAAAATGATGGTTTGAAAAATAGGGATCTCCGAACTTCCAAGGGGTCAATTTTCAGGTGCTATGTGTTAGTTTCAGGGAGGGTAATTATATACATATTTAGTAGGGAAAATACAGTTCAAACGGCTTTATTTCAGGGTCCAATGGCTGAGTGAGGAATGAACCTTTATAACTCCCCCGAAAATTGACGCATGTCACCCTGAAAAGGAAGCATTTTAAAAGGAAATTACAGTATTTCTTCCAACTATCAATTTTCAGGGGACATGTTAGCTTTCACGGATATTTTTTTACGTATATGATTATATATATATGTGTATGTCTATATATCAATGTAATTAAACACACTGTCATCACATAAAATTTTGTGACATGCAAGATGGTTTTAAAGTGTATGACGTAGAGTTTGTATGATCACGGAGACTCAACATTTAAAGATATTATATTCTTGATATGATTCTATTTACATGATGTTGACCCACATCACCAAAAAGAGTTGAACCAATCCTTGATTTAGTCCTTCTACCCAACTTACAATTGAGGTCAAGAAATCTTCGTATATAGTTGGTAGGATACTCTCCTGGGAACTAACATATCCCCTCCCAAAGGCACTTTTGAAGATGATTTTCCGTTTCCCAAGGTGGGATATGTTAATTCCCTGGAGGGTATGTCTAGGAAGGATTCCTTTTGTTACTTTTCATTTTACTCTTCATCAAATCGCAATGCAGGTGAAGAAGAAGGGTATTACTAGGCTCAATATTGCCCCTCTCAAAAATTCAACAACGACACCCAAAATGACGACCATTTTTTGAAGCCCGGAAATATATACATCTTGAAATCTTGCAAGCCATCATTTTTGGTAAAAAAAAGGAACTAAGATATATCACTGGGATTCTAGGAGACTCATCGGCTGAAAAAAAACGGGGGCATCTTTCGGTTCAAACTTCCAGGGTGTATTCGTTCAGTTCAACTTTGTTGGGTGTACTTACAGGTTCAGGATACTGGATGTAACTGGTTATATGTAGGTTTTTATAACCCTAGGATTTGGGGACATATAACCCACGAAAATAGAGGTGAAAAAACCCTGGTTACTATCACTGGGAATATTCGGAGACTCATCGGCTCAAAACGGGCATATTCGTTCAACTTCCAGGGTGTATTTTGGGTGTACTTAGAGGTTCAGGATACTTAGTAACTGGTTATATGTAGGTTTATAACCCTAGGATTTGGGGACATATAACCCACTTATAGAGGTTATAACCCTGGTTACTATCCACGTATCCTAAGTATCCTGAACCTCTAAGTAGATCTTCCCTGGGAAACGCCCCAGGGCATGTTGGAACAAGTTCACTGGGCCTCAGGGGCTTTGGCAGCTAAGGCCATCCGTGAAAACTGGGGTGAAAATGGGAAGCCATGATTACAACTGGATCAAGGGCCGGCCCACCACCATTTAAGGAAAACACCCATATACCCCCAAAATATCCCAAAATGTTTTTTTTTTTCAGGATTTATAGAAAAATTGCCGAGATTTGCTGGATCTTGGGGGATCCAATATCTTGATGCTTTTGTTGTATGGTAATTTTTGCGGGTCGATTTCCCGGATTTCAAATAACTTACCCTTGTGAAAACACAGGAAACAACTTGTGTTTTTTGTGGAGATGAAATCCAGGTGATGAAGAAGGTGAATCAGATTATAGGACTATCAGACGAATCATATACAATGGGACAATAGCCCCTTCCCACTTGGAGGATCATCCCAGAGGATGTAAATGATTAGGATCACCCCCCATTTATAAGCCAAGAAGTTCGGCCATTTGGAAGGGGAAGACTCCGATCCTTAGGGGACGAAAACAATCACCATGGTTATCAACCACTTTCTCCATCCACTGGGATGATCCTCCAACCACGATGCTGGCAGTTTTATAGGGATCCAGGGTCGCCCAAAGATGTGTCGAAGGATTGCATCCTGGTTTCGGCATGACGAAAAATGATGCGAACGGAAGACGACCCTTTCCATTCTTTCAGGGGACCGTTAAATTTTCGAGGTGTATCTATGCTGGTTGATGGATTTTTTGCAAAGTTCATCCACCAAAATTTCACCATTGCCCAGTGGATATTCTCATTTCAAGGGAAGTTGGAACATCTTTGGGAAGCAAGCGTAGGTGCTTTCAATTCAAAAAACGCATGTTCGCCCAAAGAAATTGCGGAATCTGACCTTGTTAATGAGCAGCTTTTTTTCAGATGTGTAGTGAAACACCAACCCTCCAAAAAAACCTGGAGGAAAATACACCCCCCAAAACTAACGAATGACAATGACAATTTACACCCCCGGAGATTAACATAGAACCTGAAAATGATGGTTTGGAAGATGATTTTCCTTTTCCAGGGGTGTATTCTCAGGTTCCATGTTTTCGGGGTGTACCCATTTGAGTCGATGATCTCCCATTGAAAATGGTGGTCTTCGCGGGGTGTACTCACCTCAACAAAAAAAATTGAGCCGAGAGGGTTGGCGGCTCACAATTCGGAGACTTCTGAAGGAACGTGCCTCGAAGGTTTTCCATCATTCATCCCAATGACTCCGAATACAAGGGGGCCTTTGGAACAGAAAACATGCCAGTTTTTAATGGGGAAAAATGGCAAAATATGAAGCAGACTGGATTTTTCACGGGGGATTTTCTTGATTCATGCAACCCTGGAAGTTTTGAAAAAACCACCTGCTTATTTAGAAATTTGGGACAAAAATCCCCCTAAACCTCGCACTCCCCCAAAAAAGTTTGGATGGCTCTTCAGCTCCAGTAGCAACTTTTCGCACAACTTTTCTTCATGAAGGTAGCTTCGAATTGGATTATCGTTAGTTTAGGCCAGCTAAATCCAAACCCAAAAAACCATAGTTTTACTAAGGATTTTTTTAAATCAACAAATCGTTGTTGGACAGGTGTGTTTTTTTACAGTCGACTGGACTTGAACACGCTGAGCTCCAATGAAGGGGTCAAACCTGCGTGCCATGAGTGGCACCGATGAAAGTCCCCATCAATAGGTGGATCAAACCATCAACTTTTTAAAAACAACACTCATGAGAATTTAAGGTACCCTCCCCAAAGCTACCCCCCCCAGGAAATAAGGCCTTATTAAGGGACTATGAAAACCCATTGGTTTCCCTTAATAAGGCCGGCTATTAGGGGCTTATTTCTTGGGGAAACGTGGCATTGGTGGGGGTACCTTTAATTCCCATGAAACACAACAAAGCGAATATCTTCTAGGCAATTCATAGCGACATAAGCGCCCAGGTACTTAAACTCATAACTACCCTTTTCAACATATTTACATAGTCTAACAAATAGATAGATTTATATATATATACACATATAATATACATAGTTTTATACTGGGGGTTGCCCATTCAAAAACCTTGTTTTTTGAGTGGGTGCAAAATTTATTCAATTTTATGGCAATCGGCAACCCGGGTTGCCCCGGCATCAATCAAGGCAAAACCACTGGGTTCAGCAGTCTTTTGGTAGGGGTTGTCCCGAATGAAAGGCCTAAGATCACCCTCCTGGGAACCAACATATCCCCTAACAAGGCACTTTTCAAGATGATTTTCCTTTGCCCAAGGTGGGATATTTTGTTTCCCTAGAGGGTACCAGCTTTTCCAAACATAGAGTGTTGTTACAGTATTCCTTGAAGGTGGGGCGGATTCCCACATGGCTGCGGGTTCCAAAACTCCTCCAAAAAAGAGAATCAAATCAAATTAAAGAAATATATTTCTGGTCAAATTATAGCGACCTCACACGACCGATTTTGTACCCCCAAATGGTGGTGTAGAAAGGGAAATGGGACCCCGAAAATTTCAGGGACATCGAGGTTGGTGAAATATTATTCCATTGGCCAGAATATTTTATTTGTATCTTTTGGGCATTGGTTAACCCTAGATTTGTGGCTGGCCAAGGATAGCAGCTTCTTGAATCTGAAGAGCTCCTACGAAACCGATTTTTTTTTGGCACCTTTCACGTCGGTTCACCCCGTTATATCCTTCCTTCCATTGGCGGTTTGGCGTAGTAACTTATTAGCAAATAGTCACATTTTGAATTACAATCATCCAATTATCATACCATTGATAGCTCATCCCCCACGCAGTTTTGTTTCCCTCGGCTTATACCAAAAAGTCACTATAGGGCCATAGGTAACCTCCGGTTACATCATAGTCCTAGTCCTTTAACGAGGGAAGGTAGGTCCACTAGTTATGCAAAGATCACCATGAGTGAAGTGGGTGTGGACCACAAATTCGAGAGATCACTCACTTACATATATTTCTGGGTAAATTATAGCGAGCAACCGGCTCAGGTCACCCCAAATGATAATTTAATAAGGAAATCCACCCAAAATTCCTGATCATTCAGGTTTGGGAATTATAGTAATTTTCCCATATATATATATAAATGATATACATACCCTGTTGAAGAAATAGGTTTTCACCAAAGACTATTTTGTAAGTTGGGAATTTAAATCATTCAAAATTGGGGACTTTAAGAGTCTGTGACTTTTGGGGAGCTACGACCGAAGTGACAAAACTCGTGATTGACCGTTTGTTCACCGAAGTGGCACCACTTGTTGCAAGCATTGGCCGAGAGAGCCGAAGTGAACAAAGACACCAACAAGAAAAGGCTGCTTGCAGGTCCAAACATGGGCAGGGTTTTTCGAGGCCAAGGCCGTGGCGGCTGAACCTCCCCGAAAATCCCATCAGCCAGGCGGAGGCCTCGCCCGAGGATCTGGGGGATCAACTCGCGGCGGCGCGAGAGAGCCAAGTCCGCTGGGCCAAGGCGGACAGAAAAGTGATTCAGCGATGGGGGGTAGATGACGCATGAGGAATACAGATACAAATATTTGTGTTTAAATGATCTGTTGATATCTGTAAATATAAATTTAAATTTGCATATATGCACATACATCTATCTATGTTTTACATGTATGTGTATTTGTATATTTGAGTGGAATAGGTATATGTATTTGTTTATTTCATTGGAAATAGCTGGTGATCTGAAGGTCTGATCAAAAAGCAAAAGGTCTGTAGTTGGGTTGAACGTTCTTTTTGTAGGCGATGATAGCAGCTGGTTGCAGCTACTTAACTTGGAGTCCCATGTTCAAGTGTCAGAACCGTGAGTAGATGACATCATCGAAAATGAACATTTTGAATCCCAAGCCCTGAGGTTTGGTTCAGATCATGTTCCTTTTCAATTGGATGATTTCTTTGGTGCATTTTTTTGTTTGAGGGATGTGCCCGGACCTTCCCTGAAACTAATGAAACATCGGGATTGGAAGATGAGTTTCCTGTTTGGTAGTTGGCCCCCTGACACGTGCCAACTGCGAGTCCATGTTTTTTTCGACCCCGGAAAAACGACGGTTTTAGCGAATCCTTTGGACGTTGCCAGGTGGCCACGCAACTCTACAAGTTGGTGGCCGAAGAAGGTCATGGATGAGGTGAAGGGCGGTCATGTACGGTAGGGAATTTCTAGAGAAGTCCATGCCGTTGATGGTTCAGACGCTATCAAAGGGGCAGTCAGAGGTGCCTTAGCTGGATTTTTGAAGCCCCAAATGAGAGTTTCAACATGACGATGGAACAAAGCCCATGATTTTCACACTTACAAGCTGACTATAAAAGGGATTTTTTCATACCGACCAGAGGGATTGCCGATTTTTTGTGAGGGGTGGAAGAAACACAGCTATTAAAACCCCTAAAATTTCCCATTTGTCCAAGCCTGGCAATTTTCGGTAAAAAACAAGTTGATAGCATTTAATGTCGAAAAATATACTTTATTTGCTTGTTACAGCCAGAGCATAGCTTTTTGTTTGTGTAGTAGACGTGACAATATTTAGAACAGAAACAGCGTATATTGCCAATTCTTAGATATCAATAAAAAACCTATAATACGTTTCACGTCATAGCCTTACTCCAAAAAACAAAAACTTTGATGTGTGCAAATTAAGCTTTTAGAGCTACCAACTAGTGTGAAAAATTGAATCTATGAAATTATGAAAGTCATATTTTTTTTTGCCAGGTAAGTTCGTCCGGACGATTCGTAGTTGTGGACAAAGTGCAGGGATGAAATCTTTGATTTGTCAAACCGCCTGAGACTTGGGCATATTTTACGGATGATTTTTTGGGGATGTAAAGATGCAATGTCATCCTGGTGGTCACGATTGCATCCTGGGAAGGTGCCACACCATTTCCTTCGCTAGCAGCCCACGCTTGTGCAGGTTTGCCCCGCCCCCGTGTTTTCACGCCGAACTCAGCGAAAGTGAAAAGGGGAGCGACGCGGGATGCAGAATGCAACTCAGTTCAGGATGGAGGAGGAACAATGTGGTCAAATTATAGCGACCTGAGCCGAGGTCACCTCAAATGGTGGCTTAATAGGGGAATCCCACCCAAAAATGCCCTTAATGAAGGTTTAGGAATTATAGTCTAGTAATTCATTTGTCCAGATCAACCTGTGTAGGTTGTCATCATTTAGTTTACACCCTCCAAGGGTTAATGGATGATAAGGAAAGGTGGTAAGCTAGCCATAGACGCGTCCTCATCAAGTTTTCATACCCGACTTGAGCAATGAAAAAACGGGCAACTGGTTGTTTTTTGTTGGGCTACCCTCCCTAAAACTAACAGCAAGTTCAAGGAAAGAAGACATCGTCTTTCAAGCATCCATCTTCAGGTGCAAACTTGCTGTTAGTTTCAGGGAAGGCATATATAAACAACCTAGGTCTTATAGCGGTTACCCCATTTATAAGGCCTTTCATAGGGGTGATTTCATCCTATTTGTAACTGGATCCGGGGCTGACAATCCAACTACGCCCGCCCAAAAATTTGGTCATGCTTCAAAGTGGGGGTGATATTGGGAGAGAACCCTAAATATACCACCATGTACCAATTTTATACCTTCAGAGTGTCTTTTTTGAACAGCGGCAGCCAATTTCTGGTTGAAAAACACATATACGGGCCTGTGGACGAGAAATGTTTAGGTAACCGACAGCCAGGGTACGTTGATACTGTTGATGGAAGAAATCCTGCAGTTAGCTGGATTTCTTCCATCAACCGTACCAAAGAAGATATGGTGTGAACTCAGTGTTTCAGTCATGTCCAACTTCCCCAAAGGAACGATTCATGACGATTACTTGGATGTCCCAGGAAATTAGTAAATGGTTAGGATCAATGGGTTATTTCACCTACTTATAAATTGGGTATTCCTTCAGGTTGCAACCCATTGATCCTAACCATTGATCCTAACTTCCAACGGGACATCCAAGTACAGCAACTTGCTGCAGTTTTGCAACGGCAGGTTCTCATCGACTGCTCGAACGGTGCGAGCGATTATGGCAACAAGTCCCTCTTCCGCCTGGAAAAAACGTTGCAGTTGCAAACCTTTTGCGTTTTTTTTTTTTTGTGTGTGGATGTTTTTTTTCTTTTAACAATTTTAGGGTTTTAGGGTTTTAGGGTTTAGCCTGTTTTTTAAAACTACCCCTAAGAATCCTGACCCGTCAAAAGTGGTATATCACCGATCCCACCTATTAAGGGAACCAGGAAACAACCATTGAAAAGGTAACGATCCTATTGGAGATACAAAAAGCTCCATTTTTTAACGTCTCAAGCCATGGAGCTATGGAGCCGGAGCCGGGGCGCAGCAAATGATAATTCATAGGGTGCCAAGCTGGGTACCCCCCTTCACGAATGGGTATCCCAAAAATGTATACGGGTGTTTCGAAAAAATAATGGGTTTTTCTCCAAATCGTCCATTTGTTCATAGGGTTTTCCATTGCTTATAAACCATCCATTTTGGGGTACCCTTATTTTTGGGAAACACCCATACATCAACTAATAAGGTTTCATACAAATCCAACATGTTTCGGGTCAAACACCTTAAACTTGCAACTAATAATATCAGATATTCAATATTTTCATCATCAGAATCTGATTCTAAGAGGCCATGCTATTCTCCCCCCGGTTCATGAAGAAAACGAGGTAACCAGGTAATGGGCAGACAAGTTAAAGAACATCACCTCACCTGACATCAGTGGAAAAGGTCGTTTAGTTACACCCTGGAAAACTAACAAGTTTAACAAGGAATACCTGAAAACATGGGAAACCGCATGTCGTTGGAGGTTCTTTCGGGTTGTTCGAAGTCTTAACTCAGCCAATAAAGCAAATGAGCAGTGACCACTTCGTCCTGATTCTTTGCTGTATTTTTCTGGGATGAAATACTAAACGCAGTTATATAGGGATTATGATAGGCCAATATGTGCCAGGGTCTAAACTCCCTCTTATGGTGGCTTGCCACGAATAAGTAAGATACTTGTTCGATATGTGAAGTGACCCCACCACCTGTGTCAGGTGCATTCTCACTGTGTGGATTGATCTGCGCGCATTCGACGAGTCTAAACTCCCATTATTTCAATATAAACTCCCATTCAATATACCCAATAGTAGGGGTTTATATAATAATATACCCTATTATAAGGATTCCTACTAAAGGTGGGATGAGTTTATCCCCTATATAAGGATCCTTATGAACCACTCAGTATAAATATTGGCCTCGTGATTCAATTCGTGACCTTGTTATCCCCTAGTTGGAGGTTACTTACTCCTTCTACCGCAATCATGGAAGTGGAAAATGGCTGTATTTGAAAGGTAAATAGCAAGCAACTACTATTGGAGGATGCAATTTTTCGCTGAACCATGATTATGGGAGGAGCCGGGTAACCTTTAAAATGGTCACGTTTTCACCATCCCAAAAAGGTCAGCAGAATTGCCAGTCTGGTGGGTTTTGGGACAGCGCAACAGCTGTAGGTTTGGTGAGCCATTGATTTGTGGTTGGACGAGGCGGCCGCTAGAGATGCTGTGGCGGCTGTGGCGATTTCCCAGAAATCTCATGGGATTGCTAAGGTTTGGTGATTTTTGCGGGGAAAATCATGTGATTTTAAGATACTCTCAATTACCCCAAAATCACCCAATTCTTTTGAGATACTCATCAAGCATGTAATCACCTGGGTATTACTGACATGCGATTTTGTAAGTTTGGAAACCCTGTGTTTCTGAAAGATTATTCTTTTTTTCATATGTGTTTTTTTCAATGTTACCTATGATTTTATGTTTTTAGGTATGGCTAGACGAGATACTATTTTTTGAGTCAAGTACATCCCCGAAAACTAACATGGATACCCAAAATGATCGTTTGAAAAAGGTGACTCCTTTAAATATAGCCATTTTACTATCTATGCTAGATTTCAGGCGGGTATCCCTTACCACTTTTCATGAATTTCGGTCCCAAATAACAAAAAAATACACTGGATTGTAAGGCCAGTGCCCGGTCGAACGAAACCAGACAGTAAAACGGGACAATGATGCTTTACTCCCCCCGAAAACGAACACGAGCTGGGACATCCACCATGAATGAAGAGGTCATTTTCCTATTGAACACAGAGATTTTCCAATGTCATTCGTTAGTTTTTCAGGGGGTAATAGTCCCTTTGTGAAGCTTTTTGATTTTACCTTAGGGGGCCATCCATGAATTCAAGTTCAGGACCAAGGCCCCGTAAGAGGTGAGGAACCTGAAAAATGATTGAAATGATTGGTAAAACACTTAAACACCTACTGGCCCCTAAAGTTGAAATTGAACCCCTCAACCATAATTCGGCTTGGAAGATGATATATGAATAGAATTAAAACATATATACACCTGGTTATTTTTTTAAAGATAAAAAACGTCTTTTTTCAGTACGGCCAAAAACCACCCCCTGTTCCAACTCCGGGTTTTGGCGAAATGGTAGCTTCACATCGCCTCAAACTTCATAAAATAGCTGCGAATCGTCGAAAGGATTGTTTTTTTCAGGATTATGACCGTAAAGCACCAAAAAAACATGTTGAGTTGTGTTTTTTTTGCTTTGCTATATTGTTCATTAGGAGCTTGGATTAATACTTGTTGGACATGGTATTTTACCACCCCAGACAGTGGCTCCGCCCATGTTTTTGCACCTTCACCAAGAGAATTTCAGGTTCCAAACATGGAGGTACCCAACTTCAACGAATGGATACAGCAAACCGGGAATCCGTCCTCAAAACAGTAGCAATTTTTTAGCGTTTCTGAAGTACACTCCGAAAAACTAACATAGCAGGCTGGAACATGGACCCGGATTGAAGATGTATTCCCTATTGAACATAGGGATTTTCCAATGTCATGTTAGTTTACCAGAGGGTACCTCCTTTTGATGGGTGCCGGTGAGATGATTTTAGAGTTGGGATGGTTCACCACTCGCGAAGGTTACAGACCCCGAAAGATTAGCATGGTTCACCTGAGAATTTCCTGGCCGCCTAAAGGAAGAGGAAAATCACCTGAACCAAACCATCATGCTTGGATGTCCCAGGAAGTTAGTAAATGGTTAGCAAATGGGTTACAACCCCAATATACCCCATTTACAAGTAGGTTATAACCCAGTCACTAACCATTGAAATTTACTAACTTCCTGGGACATCCAAGTGGGGGGTGTAAGCTTCTTTATTGCGTCATGTTGCCTGATATTCTGCGATTTTGTTCCGGTAGGCTTTTTGACTACTCAGTTACAGGATTCATCCAGTACTTGGTAATACTGTTGCCGAACAACATCCGGCAAACCAATTGATATATATATATATATATTAAATATATATATATACACCAAAAACGCCCCCCATGAATTTACAAGGTTTTTTTGTTTTTTGTTTTTTTTGTGTTTTTATGTCTATCCCTTTAAGATCCTTTAAGTGTGTGCTCAAGAATCGCAGGTTTTTTTCGGTTTTTTCCAACCCCAAAAAAACCAACCTGGATCCTTGCAGGTCTTGTGGCATGCGAATGCCCAGTGGCGAACGCTTTGAATGGGTGAAACCTATTATGCTCAGTGGAGGCAGACCCGACCCGCCGGACCGGTGCGTGAAGGCACCATTTGGAGCAATGAAAAAAGGGCCAAAATGGAATGCTTCCCAACCATAACCCAAGCAACCATTGTTGGACCAGTTTGGAAGGGGTCCCACAACCCTACTAATAACCATGTTTTTTTTTCGTCACTTAGATCCACTGGGATGATCCTCCAAGTTGGGGATGAAGCTTCCCATTTATATAGGGATTATTTCATAAACCATGAATTCAGAATTCCGTTATTAAACAACCAGTAAAATGGAAAGTCAGAAGGGTTTTTTTGCGTGGTTCATTTTGATTTTTTTCCCCGTTCACTTCGGGGGAAATTTACAGTCCCGAAGATGACCACAGCTCTTTTCCCTGAAGTTTGGGACCATTTCAAGAGAAATTTAGTCTTCCAATCATCATTTTTCAGGGGCTATGTTAAATTTCCAGGGGAATTTACAAATTCCCTTAAAACTAACAGTTCAGAAGAATACGCCAAAACTTAAAGAAAAACAATTTATCTGTCTTTGATTGTAAACTCGCTGTTCGTTTCAGAAAGGATTGTTTCCCAACTCCATTCCTTGGTGCCTGATTCTCAGCAACCGTGTTCACCTGGATCTATGGGATGCCTTTCAGAGACTTTCTTACAATGCCATTTGGCAACTGGTGGATATGAGAATCAAACCGGCCAAGCAACAACGGAGCAACATGGCCAACACCTTAGCCAAGAACATCCGGCACCTCTGAGGACCAGTTAAGAGGTTAAGAACCATGGTTGATTAATACGTGTCCCTTAAGTAGGGCAACGTTCCTCGTTTCATTCATGGCCGAACTTTATGGCTTGTAAATGGGGGTGATCCTCAAGATGGAGGATCCTCCCAGAGATTTTTTTTTCCAAAAGATGTGATCCATGAGATCATGGCCAGTCAACCTACCCCCCCAATGTAAGGTAACCCCCCATGACAAATAAGGCCTTAATAAGGGGTTATTAACCGTAGTTGTTCCCTTAGCACGGCCTTATGAAGGCTTTATTTCTGATGCGGGTACCATACGTGAGGGGGTAGGTTGACTGGCCATGATGAGATTTTGGGTGGGAATTTTGAGGGTTGGTCGGTTAGTAGCTGGTTGTTTAAATTGATTCAATTCAAGTACTGGGTCGAAGGGTTAACTTGTGCCAAAGACCATCTTCTTGTGCCAAAAGTGGTGTGCCCTATGGCGACTGCAAATCCCTATGCTTCAACATGATCATTTGTTAGGAGCTTTTTGTTACTCGTATCAATCAGAAAAAGATTGGTCAATTCTTTTCAGAATGTTTTGGGGGCGGGTAAACATTTTGAGTTATATGCCTTGAATCTACCCTCCGGATGCCGGTGACCAGCAGAATTATTGCCTTGTTAAAAGGGAATCCCTTTAAATATTTGCCACTGTTACTGGGTGGGTCGTGCATCCAATATGTACTATATAAGTGATTACTACCAAACATGGAAAGTGTGGAAACTGTTTTTTTTTTCCAGCAAAGTTTAAACAACAAAAAGCCTAAGGGAGATTCTTCTTGCCTCTCACTTGTCCAAATTGGCAAACTTGTTTAACATAGCTTTCTTGCAAGACAAAAGTTGAAATTGACTTCAACACAAGACTGCACCCGTTTCTCAGTGAGTTTATTCTCAGATGAGAGTTCAGAGTTAAGACTGACAAAGAAACAATTTTTCAACGCGCTTTTTTACTCAGAGATTCCAAAGTCTCATTTATTTTTCAAACTATATGTGAGTTATATAAGGAAATCCATGTTTTTTTAGTTCCACCTGGAAAAAGCTTTTGTTTAAATGGGCTCCCCAAAAAAAAATTGCCACCGAAAAAAACGGGAGTGGCTTATTTTTTCCACCGATCCTTTCACAAGTTGGTGCGTGATGATGAAGGGGCCAAACAAAGTGAGATGGTTTCATCGCCACTTCTGGGAGCTTTATATGTATATTATGTATGTATAATATAGAATATATATATATATATATTATATATATTATATATATATTATATATATATATTATATATATTATGTATATATATAGATATATCATCTTACTTCTTGGATTTTTTCATTCACACGTATATGTATATACAGGTCATATGTTTGATACCTCTTGATTCCAGTGTGAGTGGCTAGCAGCAATGTGGGACCCCTCGGACCCCAAGTTGATGGGTTTGTTCCCTCGAAACAGTGGCCTCCAGGTTTGGGTCAAATGGATCATGGGCATTTGGTGAAAGAAGAGCCCAAGGCATGGGTTTTGTTCATGGGGACGAAAAAAGATGTGCCTGGCAATTCTGTTGCTGACCTTCTTGGGGATTGTGATCCGTACTTTTTGGGATGCTTACTGTAAGTGACCTTTTTCAAAGATTGAATGACCTCCAACCATAGATAAAGTTGGGTCACGAAATTGAATCACCCGGTGTTTTATTTTATTCCCTAACATTACATTGAAACATCTCCTCATTTTTTAATAGGAAGTACATCTTCATTCATGGTGGGATTTTTCAGCTTGTCATGTTAGTTTTCAGGGGGGGATAAGTTTATCTCGTCACCCGCTAGGATGACGACTGACACCTGTTTTTTTATTCGGCTCGAGGAATACCATTCGACTTAAACCTTGGCACTTTGGGAGAGGGTAGATTTCTAACGTAGCGAAAATCAACTTTTCGATCTGCTGAAACTTTGGATGAGACTTCATTTTCACCCCGAACCCTGGGGAAATGATCCAATTTGACGAAGATTTTTCAATTGGGTTGAAACCACCAACTAGTTATAGATTATCATTATGAAGTTGATACTACTGTTGATGGAAGAAATCCTGCACCAGTTGATATGGTAAATCTCCCATGATTTCCAAGTTTTTATGCATCAACAGTCGTATTACTATTAATCATTATCATGATTGTTGTTATTATCACTAGTAATTACTATTTTGATTTAAGGTTTTATGACTAGTTGCTATTCGACTAGACTCTAGAGAAGCACCATCCATTACTCTGACGTAAGTGCCTCGAACAAACTCGGTGCTAAGACAGGTGAACAGTTTTGAGTGAAGTTGATGAACCAAGGAAACTGAGCAATCCATGTAACCGAAAAAAACCTCAAAATGATTTGATTTCAGAAAAAGATGTTTATTTTTTTTTCAATCTCCATTTTCTTTTTTTGGGTATGATTCATTTGACTAAAGATTCTTTCGCATTTTTGGCGGATGTATCTTTAAATTCAAGTAAAAGTTACCTGTTGTAATTCAAAAAAACACGATCATTTACCTTCGTTTTTACCCACCAAAAAAAACGGACCCAAATTTCAACAACCCGGGTTTTTCACACCACACCACACCCTGCATGTCACTTGCATATCCGTGGAAGGCTGGTCAGCTGGTGGTGAAGATTGGTGGTCCTGCCTATCGTATTGGTGTCGGAGGTGGTGCGGCTTCCTCCATGGTGGCGGGTGATAATCAGGTGCGGGGGCATGATGATGAAGGTTGATGGGTTGGTTGGTTGGTTGGTTGGTTGTGTGTGTGTGTGTGTGTGTGTGTGTGTGTGTGTGTGTGTGTGTGTGTGTGTGTGTGTGTGTGTGTGTGTGTGTGTGTGTGTGNCAGTAGTGGTCTGGTTGGTGGTTTCATTTTTTTTTTAAATTTCACCCCGAAAACTGGGGAAGATTCCCAATTTGACGATCATATTTTTCAAAGGGGTTGAAACCACCAACTAGTGGTGTATGGTGTAATATGTAAGATGAAGCATTTCGGATTTTCTCAATTGAGGGATATGTGGGGTGGGATGTGATTGTTGTTTGGTAGGGGTGGGATGTGATGCCTCAATGAAAGGAGACTCAAAAAAGGAATCACCATTTGCTCTTACTACGTGGATGTCCCGTTGGAAGTTAGGATCAATGGTAGGTAAATGGGTTATAAAGTTATACATGTATATATATATATATATAAGTTACTAACCCCAATATACACTATTTATAAGTAAGTTATAAGTTATAACCCATTTACTAACCATTTACTAAATTCCTGGGACATCCAAGTAGGGGGACTTCAATCTTCTTATCTCCGAATTTCGGTCCCGAACTTCAGGCCGCAGGTGGTTTTTCTTTGGGGTCTGAAAATCAACGAAAATCCACTGCTGTCCCGGGGGGTTGGTTTTGGTACAGGTTCCTGGATTTACCATTATTTACTATGATTCCCATGATTTTTTCAGCCCCAAAAAAGTAACATACCAAAGAAAGGTCGGGATCATGGGCTTTGGAGAATGTGTATCATCTCCGGCTTCATAGAATATGGCATCATTTTTGGGGTATCTATTCGTTAAATTTCAGGGCTGTAAACCATTTTTCTGCAAGATAGCAGAGGGGTCATTAAATGCTATCCATTTTGAAGGAGCTTCAAACTTGATGCTAAAATGCATCAGGTAATTCTTTTTCGGATTTTCCCTATGTATAATACGTAGTGCATTGGTTTGAAATGGGGAAATACAATGACCTTTGTTATCAATCCATCAACCTAACAACCAACTATTTAACCACTCGCAGAGGTATCAGACCTTAGATACGTGGTGGTTCTGTAACATGTACCTTGCGATGAGATAGGAATGGTTGTCGAATCAGAATGTATCCTAATGCTTTCATAAAGAAACTTTTTTTAAAGAAAAGGACACCTGGTTGAGATTGAATATAATATCTTATGACCCAATACGGAATTTCAAACAAATCTTAGATATAGTATTTTTTTAAGCATTTTTTTTAAAAAACATACATTTCCAGTTCCAATCTTTCCCCATGAATCTGTTTTTTCAACATTCTATCACCATGGATCCTTTATAAACAACAATTTCCGGACGTTTCTTTCCTCACAGGAAGAGTTGGACTTCAATGCTGTTCAGCGAGGAGATGCTGAAATGCAGCAGAAGGCGCCCCCCAAACGACGAGATGCGATACGAATACCTGCGAGTTGTATTGTTTTTTTAAGGACTACTTGCATGTTTATTACACTTGTTTCTGTTGGTCTTCTTTGTTGTTGTTGTTGTTGTTGTTGTTGTTGTTGTTGTTGTTGTTGTTGTTGTTGTTGTTTCTGTTGGTCTTCTTTGTTGTTGTTGTTGTTGTTGTTGTTGTTGTTGTTTCTGTTGGTCTTCTTTGTTGTTGTTGTTGTTGTTGTTGTTGTTGTTGTTGTTGTTGTTGTTGTTGTTGTTGTTGTTGTTGTTGTTGTTGTTGTTGTTGTTGTTGTTGTTGTTAAGTTGTGGTCGTCGTCGTTGCCACGTGTTTTCGGTTCTTCAATCCACACCTCAACATAAACTCTTAAAAGACAGAACCCCCAAAAATGACATGCTGTTGATGGAAGAAATCCCAAACAACCACCTGGAATGTATGAAACCCTGTAAAAAATGGGGATATTTAATGTATCAACATGATTTCTTCCATCAACTGTGGGTCTCCCCGAGGAACTGGGAGGTCACGAACATCCGTCACCATTTACATGGTATCCCCATCCCATCCCATGATCATGAAAATTGCATGGCTTCCTTTTGTCCCATGTTTACGCCGTAGTGAAAGTAGATGGCTTAGTAAGGGGCCATGATAAACCACTACATGGGAGTTGCGCCATCTCCTTTCCAGGTGGTATATATAATTTGATGAGGCTTCCTTGACGTCATGGATTTTTGGGTTCCCCCAAAAAAAGATGTAGATAGACAAACTCCCAAAATATCTATGAAACAACAGATTACCAGATTATCTGAATGCTGGAAATGAAAACTGTTCGCAGCAACTTGCTGATTTGTGAAATGGAGAAGGGCACTGTTTGTTTAGCCAAAGAAATCCTGAATTTATTGACATCGTTGTTTTGCCTAAAATTAAGGGATGGGGTCATACAGGTACCATTGAGGAACCAATCATACATATGGCTAAACATTTCTTGACTCTCAATGGTTGTATTTCTTAAATACTTGTGATCAAACATGTTGTCCCACTTTCTGGCAATTGCGATCCTTCTAAAAAAACAATATGAATGATCATTTGACCCTTTTTAGGTTTCTGCAAGACCAACATCCCAGGGAGGAATCAAAAGAAACCAAATTTGGTCACCTCCGATTAAATATGACTTAAAAAGATCCTGCTCAACTTTCCACCAGTTCACCTAGCAAATGAAGCAGCTTTACAGTCCCTTCAAGCCTTTCATCACCAAAAGTTTCAGGTACCTAAAATAGAGGTACTGAATCTTATAAGGCTATTTTGGGGGGGGGTGGGTTTCCCTTATATAACCCTTACATACAGCTTATATAGGTGAGTATGTCTCCATTTTAGGTACCTGATAATGCTTGCTGATTTTCATCATTTCAATCCTTCCACGAACAAAAAAGATGGACCGCTTCGCGCTTACTTCAAAGCGCCATTTATCTCCCCAACGGGATTTTGAATAACGTATTTTTTTAAGGATTTTTTTGAAACAAGACGGATTTACTGCCATCAATATCAAATAACTTGGTTACTCCCATGACTGGATTTTGTTCCCCAACCGGGGATCGGGTGCTCGGCCTTCGGCAGACCTTTTGAGGTCAATCGAGTGGTTCGTGCCTGTGTGGAACTTGGGCTTCTTGGCGCCCCAAATTTTTAGATCGAAACATATTACATATAAGAGATTTGAAAAGGTTATTTTTAGGTACACCCCAAAAAAACCGTCAAGTTAGGTCGAAAATTGTGAGGAGATTTGAGATGGTGTTTTTTTTTTCGGCAAACAAAAAAAAACCACAGTGGGAGATGAACGGGGGAAATTTTCCCCATGAAATACTTTGAAAAAAGGGGGTGTGGTGTTTAGGGAAGGAATGTTTCAAAATTGCAGCAATATTGAGATGTTTTTTTTGATGAAAGATGTTTTGAAATTCACCCAGGTGTGGTTGCGTTAGAACATGCCTACCGAAAAATCTCCCCCAAAAGTGGACCAATGACCCTAATGAGCCTCTCAAACACCAACAAAAATTCGCCAATTCGAAGCATGCGGCTTTTAGATCCTTTCATGCAGCGAAAGATAAAATGCAGGAAATCCTCATGTTTTGGTTCCAGCTGAATAGGGAACTTGCGAAGAGAGTCACAATCACAGAGCCCCATTTAAATTATCAGAAGGGGAAAAAGTCTTGAACAAAAAAACCTAAGGTTTAGAGGCCTAACACTTTCCTCTCCACCATTTTTGGCCATCCAGAGTCACAACGCGAATCCTTGGGAAACTGTGAATCCTTGGACCCAGGGAGAAGAACCCAATCCTTTCGATTCACGATCAAGGAGCTGGAGGCGGGAGATGGGTTGATGTGGTTCAAAAGAGATCTGTTCACAGTTCACATTTTGAGGATCTTCCCACTTAGTAAGCGACTAGTAACCACCATTTTGTTTTCGCCATGTATATATTTCCCATGAATGGAAGTGGGTCGCAAAACAAGCCGATCCGTAGGGGATCACCTTGATGGTTATTAACCACTGAACTACCCCCCTCGAAAATTTTTAAGATGGTTCACCCGAAAATCAAATCGGGCCCCTTGAAAACTGGTCGAAACTCAACTTCCAACATCTCCATGAACTTGGGTTCCATGTTGATTTTCCGTTTGGGTGTGGCCTAACCATGGTGTTTCGAAAAAATCCCCTTTCCAACGATGGCCGTTCCAACTCCGTGCTTTGGAGGTTCTCCATGTTTTGGGTGTAGCAACGGGTAGAATGATCCTCCACCACCAAGGAGTTCACCACCTTTTTTTTGGTGAATATTTTTTGTAGACGCGAATTTTCATGGAGGTATGATTCATATTGTTAGTGTATTGGCATTTACATGATGATGTCATATACATATCTACATATATCTGTATATGTATAGATGTATATGTGTATCTGTAACTTTAAAAAATAATAGATCAATCAACCTGGTGGCGTCATCGTCTTCACCATTCCCGTGGCTCTTTCCCCAAAAACCAGGCTCTGGCAACGTGCTGAAAGAGATCAGTGAACCTGCAGGTGCATCACTCCCTGTGGCCCCCGGGTGGTCCCAGTTACGCCCTTACAATCCCCACGTAGGATGCAAATTTTGGCTCGGTCACCACTAGGTATGACATGAAACATGAGTTTATGCCTGTAAAATCCAACATTTCACATTCGTCGAATGATTGGACTAGAATCTGGCCGTTCCGCCTGATGGGGCTGGGTCCCACGCATTGTGGTCCTATCATTTCATTCAACCATGGATGCTGGTCATCGCGCCGTGCCCACCAGGGTGTGGTGAACGGTTTCTTTGCCAACCGAAAGAATTTGGATTCACACCATTTTGCCGTTGAAAGCAAAGTTTTGAGGATTCGGTTTAGCAAAGCTGAGCCCCAACCGGCCATTTGGTCGATGCGGAGTCTGCGGCAAATTTCGCGTAAGCAATCGATGAAAGCCATGAGCTGGCACGTATGTATAGTCGAAAAAGCCATGTCAAGGGATTTTTTTGTTCACAACAGATCTGCCGTCCCTTAACAAGTCTACCGCCCTGAAGGGATCGTTTTCGCTACAGAATGGCCCTTCCTTAACGTTTTTTTTTCACTACACAATTGCTGTCGCTTATTGCCACTGTTACTTGGTGGGAGGGTAGATCCAACTGATCCAACTTTATAGATTGCTGGGTTGCTTAGAACAATATGAAACCAATAATTATTTGGATAGTGTGATGATAGCATGTGGTCAGTACTTACCTGCGTTTTTTTTTCGAAATTTCCAGCAAAATCTTTGTGGAGCATTCCCCGGCGCCGGCGCCACATTTCTATAAGTGCAGTTTTTCCTTTACAAATGTACAAATCAAAATTGGGCGAAAAAATCCGCCAAAGGTCAGACTTGACTCCAAAGATATGGGGGTTTCCTAAAATGGTGGTACCCAACAACCATTGGTTTTTCCTACTAAAAATGATCATTTTGGGGTGTTTTGGGGGTACCACCATTTAAGGAAACATCCATATTGGAATTCCGGAGTGTTACAGTTGATGAGTTGAAAATTCGGCCCAGTAGGGCAAAGCTGGTAGATCTGGTAGTTTATACCCGCTATTTAAAAGGGGTTTTATACAACCCAGGTGGTGATTGCCAGATTTCAGCAACAGTACCAGAGACTCGTGATTGAAACAGTCCAAGAAATCTCCAACAGGACCCACTGAACCGACCGCTAAACCTGAGTATCTAATAGCTCTAGCAACTTACTTAGGGGTCCGTTGGTAAGGTCCCATGGAATTTTTGATGGAAGCACGGATTTGTTCTGAAAAATCCTTTTAACGTGTAGAACAATGATAAGTGGATGGATGACAAACTGACGAATTGCAGATTTTTTTCGCTTTCATGATCATACACTTTGGGGAGTTCTTTCCTCTTAATTTAGGCTCACTTGCCCTTGAGACCTAGGTGTTTAGAAGCAGTTTTGAAAAACTTGAAGTGCTTTTTATCAAGAAGAATTCGAGTTTTTAAACTCAGAAGGAGTTTTAGATATAGGTGGTCGTATGATGATCTGATCTCATGAGGATCACCAAGTGAAAAAAAATCCATTAAACTCACTTAGACTTCATGTATTTCAATTATTCTTACCAACAAACGCTCCAAACAAAAGACAGGTGCAGTGATTGATCTGCGAAAGATGCATGTCGGCGATCCCTCTATGTCCTTTCTGGAGCGCCCACTCGGGGGGTGGTTTGAATGCTGGGATCATGGGGAGTTGCCTTGGATCTGGAGGTTTCCCACTTCGAGATGCACATGAATATATCCCCATACTAGTTGATGGCAACCAGAAATCCGGCGTTCACTCACCAGTTGAGGGAAAGGTAGTTGAAATCCCATTATTTACAAGGTTTTAGCAGCATCCAAAGGGTGGTTGTTTGGGATTTCTGAACCATCAAAAGTAGTATCCATGGGACTGGTATATTAATCCACATGGATGATTGATTTTTTCCATGGGTTTTTCATGTAGGTAAATATACAATCAATCCACTCCCATGGATCCGAAAAATGGGTATGCCTATATTGTAGGGTTCTTTTATGGGGAGGGGTGTTCAAAGGGAGGGGGTAACTGGGGAACTCCTAAAAAAGATTGGGGAACCTTAGGGAACATTGGGGAAGATTAGGGGAATCACTACCCCCCCTTAAGAATCCTATTACGATAGATGGCCAACATTGGGATTTTTTGAAACATCGCTTGGTGTTGAAACCTACGCCCCTTGGAGATGAAGTTTTTGTTAAAGCAAATTTTTGGGCTTTGTCGACCTCAACAACCACCAAGGAAATTTCGTGTTCGGTAGCTAAAATGGAGGTATAACTAACCATGAAAGAAGGATCCCGTTCTTAAATAAACAACCTAGTTATATGGGGATTACTGTTGATGGCTGAAATCCTGCACCAGTTGATAGGTAGTCTATCCCAGTATTTATAGGGTTTCATACATCCCAGGTGGTGCAGGATTTCAGCCATCAACAGTATGATACGCTATAATTATTTGGGGAAACCGACGGAGTATTTCCATGGAAAGTCTGTCTCCTGCCCCCCTCGTTTGGTTCGAAAAAATTTTTCCGAAAAAATATCGACTCTCTGAGGCCAGGAGTTGGAAGATGGATAAAGATCTGTCTTAGGAATTTGGGACCTTGAGAGAACTTTCGATGAGTTTTTTTCCAGGATTTTGGACAAACTAGTTTTGTAAGAATTTGTCCACTCAAAATATAAAATCATCAAAGTGTTCCAGGTATATAGTCTACCTAATCGGAGGTGTTAAAAACATCGGTGTGTTCAGATGCCGGAGGGTCAGTTTCAGGGATTCTAAGGTTGTTTCAACAAATTTTGCGGGAGCTTTTACCCGGGAAAAACCCTTTACCAAGCGGCTATCATAAATCCTCTCATAGTTGGTTACTTGGAGGATGGTTTCCCAGTGGATGGTTCAGTCGTTAATTACGACTATGTTTAGTAAGTCCCATAACTGGGGTTGTGGGACCCCTTCCAAATGGCCGAACTTCATGGCCTTATAAATGGGGGGTTAGTTACTAACCATGGTCAGGTGTGTCTTGTTTTTCGGGGTGTGGCAAGGTAACTTTCTGTCTTTGAGGGATGCTCCTTCCACAGGAGCTATGGACAGCCGAATTCCAAGAGAATAATGCCCTTCTGCTGGGGAAGGAGGATGAGGCAGGTCGGGGTTTTTTCTTGCAGGTTCTTTAAGGTGCGAATTGTGAAGTTTTTTACAAGGTTTTTGGAGCACGCAAAACTGGCGACTTTTTCAACCTTTCCAAAAAGTGAGTTCATCATTTGGGAAGGAATCCTCCCCAAACTGCTGAATTGAATTTTTCGGTTGGGCAACAAAAACTTCGGCAAAAATATAGCTGTTGATGATTGGTTCAGAAATCCGGCGAGGCTCAGCAGCTGTTTGGATGGTGCTAAGACCCATCAAAAATAATGGGATTTCAACTACCAACCTCAACTGGTAAGTTTACCGGATTTCTGAACCATGAATCAACAGTAGCTGGATTCTATTGGAAAGGAAGGGATTTCGGTGTAGTGATGTGTTTACCTCCTGACTGACTTGCAGAGGTGTTTACCTCTAACCACCCAGTATCAGCGTACAAAGTGTAGGTCTATAGTTTATATGGATCCTAAAGTTATCCTGACACAAAATCGCAGCAAGCAAAGCAGAGAAACAGGAAGCAAAGAGCAACTTCGATGAGGCTTCATGGCAATTTGCCGAAGTTGGTGGCAATATTGGCTGTCATTTGACGATGACACGTACTTGTCAACCATGGATGGGGGAGCACGGCATCAACGCTCAGATGGCTAGCTGGTACGTCAAAGGAATTTATCAGACTGTCAGACTGTGAGGGCAGAGGGAGGGCCACATGTCACGCCAAAGGTGATGTACATTTAACCACCACCTAACGGCAAAAAGTATGGGCAGAGTTGTCGCCATCTAACCGCTATTGAGGCTCTTTGCCAACCGGTTTGTTTGGGAGGGGCGATGTTTTTTGTTTGTCACAAAGCCGTGCCTTGGTCGACCACAGCTACCAGCACCGCAACTTGGTGACCGACGAGCAGTGGCCCCAGGATCTCGAGCGAGCAGTGAGAGAATGCCTTCAAGTGACTTGGAGCTTAGCCTAGTATATAGGGATTAACTATATTAAGCAACTATCAGAATCCCTATGACCCCAACCAGTACAATGGAATTGTCATGTCAGAGTTTTCATATGTCGACGATATAACTCAGCTTGATGTCACCCAAAAAAGTGACTTAGGGATCAGGGGATGGTTCCAAAATGGCCTTGCAACCTGGTTTTGAATCTAAGTAAGGTAAGCGTAACCTTATATCTATATACATACATAGTCATATTTTGTACATTCAAGTATATATTAAATCAATAGCTGTTTCTGGTTCCCTTAATAGGTGGTAGGTACCATGTAATCACCCACTTGGCAGTATATACCACTTATATACCACTTATAGTCCTTGCCAATTGGGTGATTATATGGTACCGATCCCACCTATTAAGGGAACCGTTCGGAAACTCCATTGATTAAATATATCTATACATCCAACAACAACAATGTATCTAAAATTTGAAGGTACGTTTTGATCATAAGATTTCCGCAACTTCTGACCTGACTTTTCTGAAAAAAAATAGAGAAACTGGTGAAGGAGGTTGGTGAATGATCTTGTCATTTCATTCACCAAAAGTCTTTAGGGGCTTCAAAAAAGGGGCAATGTAAAAAACTGTTAGTTGGTGGTTTGCTTTTTTTGTTTTCACCATTTGAAGTCGTTGCGTGGTTGGGGAAATTTCTCTAATTTCCCAGCTCAAAAACGTTTGGGAGAGAGGGAAAAGATCCCTTTTTTCTTCTTCCGCACAGCAACAAAAAAGGATGGGCATGTTAACATGTCTCTCACTGAGCTCATCCCCTTAGAAACTGGGTGATCTTCGGTTTCCAATCTACTCAAAAACTCAAGTCCATCAGCCTTTTGTTTGCGAAATTTGGGGAGGTTTTGGTGTTTTTTTGTGGTCATTTTTTCAAAGAAACCACGTGTATCACATACATATAACCTGGATCTTGGAGCCGCGCCCTGCCTAAACCCCAAGAAGTACGTCCTCAGGGATCAACTAAGATGGCTGGAAAATGGACCCGGATGGAAGTTAGATGTATTTCCTATTTGAAAAATGGAGGATATTCCAGCCATCGCCCCGTTAGTTTACCACGGGGATTCGTCTGATTTCCTGAGAACCTTGGCAAAAATCATCAATGAACTCATTGAAATGAGGGAAGTTTATCTGTATGCAGCTTTACTTTCTCACAACCCTCAACCTCCCAAAATTACCAAGGAACTCACTGAATTGAGGTAAATATCAAAGTCAAACATATTGACATATTTCAAACAAAGTACCTTTACCTTTACTTTCCCAAGGAAATCCATCAATTTGTAGGAACTTTTCATCTGACGGTCCTCAACCTACAGACCTTTAAGGTCCCTCCAACCCCCTGCCATCCAACCGGGTCCAAACCTCGGGGGGAGAGGCCTTGTTCGATCAAATCTGTAAGCGAGAGAAAGTCCCCTATGCAGTGTTGGGTCGCTGGAGCTGCAGTTTTTGCTTTCCTCAGATCATTCATTCGTGGGAATGGGGTGGCTTCAAAATAAGAAACCACCATGGAGATTTGGGTTTCTTGGAAGTTGATTTCTTGCAAGACTTGGTGGTGGCAACTCAAATATTTTTGGAATTTCCCACCCCGAATCCCTGGGGAAATGATCCAATTTCACTAATTTTAATATTTTTCAATTGGGTTGGTTCAACCACCAACTAGTGATTCTTGTTGATTTATTGGTTGGATGAAGCATGGGGGAACTGTAATGGTTGTTGTTTTTTTTGTTGATTGACCATGGATCTGCCAATACAAAATATGATTCCAACTCTTGACGATACCAAAAATGGTACTGACTCATTGAGAGACCCAGCAACCGACAAAAATATGTTGCACCAGCGAAAACTAACATGGCACTGGAAAATCACCATGTTTATATATTGGGAGATACATCTTCGAATGCTTGTTTTTCCATTGTTGTATTAGTTTTCGGGGGTGTAGTTTTTTTTAAACCAAGGCCATGTCAAGTACGGTAGTAAGGTATCCATTCGTCAAAATTTCTGCGGGAATCCATTCGTCAAGTTGACAAGAAGTTCAAAATTCGAGCCTTCAAGGGTTCATGGGTGGAAGTTCTCAGGCACAATGTGAGCAATAAAAAAAATGGCCCCGAAAGGTTGTTTAGGGTATACACCCCCGAAATTTAACATAGCCCCTGAAGAATGGTTCCTATTGGGAAGGTAATTTTTCAGGGGCTATGTTAAACTTTGGTGGGGTATGTTGGGGATGAAATACTGTTTTTGTCTGGCAATAAAACACCCACATCTTCGGGACCCCCTTTGCATGATTTTTTTAATCCAATTCGTTCAACCCCAAGGTACCATCACAGGAGATGGAAAAGTGGTGGTGAAAGACTCGAGAGACGGCAGTACACCAGTTGACTTACCTTTGGACAAGGCCCTTGTTTTGTTGGTGGGGTAAAATGTTTGGGGGTGTGGTGTTCTTTTTTTTGTTTGGCTTAAGGAATGTTGACGTTTCTAGAAGGGTTTGTTTAGCGGTTGGGGGCCTAACCCTAAAGTCTGGTTCATCGCGGGTACAGTAATTGAACACTAGATGGCACAGTCCTTGCATATTGGTTTACAAGGACCCTTTACTAACCTACCTTTTGGTATTTGTGCCATCCATTTTGACCTTGAGGTAAATGATTGTTTTTTTTAAAATCGGAACCTTATTCACCTTCATTTGCCACCTTATTCACCAGTGTTTGGGGGCATTTCTTGGAAAAAAACAACAACCACCTCTCCCAGCTAATGAGCTTTTTCGGATAACGAATACTTGGAGGATGGGCTCCCAGGACTTGGTTCAGTGGTTAGGATCACCCCCCATTTACCCTCCCTGAAACTAACATGGCCCCAAAAAATGGATGGCTGAAAGATGAACGTCCTTTGGGGAAAGCGTATTTTCAGGTCTATGTTCGTTTTAGGGAGGGAAGGCCATTTGGAAAGGGAACAAACCCACGGAAAAGGGACGAAAACAATCACCATGGTTATTGCCCTCTGAACTATCCACTGGGAGCCCATCCTCCGAGTAAGGCAGCAGGCAGCCTTGGAATTCATGGAATGTAACAAGTTTTCCAAAATCACCAAGTACTGATTGGTTGATAAGGATCCTTATGTTTTTGGATAACCGCACCTCATCTTTTAGGGATATATATATATATATTGGGCTGATGACCATTCCCTATGATATAAAAATAATGGGAGTCTGAACCCTGGCACACCGGTGGCAAAATGCTGCTCTGGAAACAGGTGCTGGGCAAGATGCCACAGAAGGTCTTCCCGATGCAACGCATCTACAAACAAACTCCGAAAGCATTGGACCGCAGGGGGGAGGGTGTGAATGGATTTTTTTTTGTTGGGTTCTGGCAGGTTCTGGTAGAAAATTAGCTTGGTAGCCGATAATCACCAAGTCTGGGTAAATCATAGCGACCAACACGCCTTGTAAGGGAAGTGTCCCCCAAAATGCCCGAAGCATTCCGGTTTAGGAACACAGACCAAGTTGGCATTCATGAAATACATCCTTCAGTAAACTAACATGGCGATTGCTGGAAATCCACTTTTTCCAATAGGAAATACATCTTCATTTCATGGTGGATTTTCCCATTGCTGCTATGTTAGGATATACCTGGAGGGTATCATTTGTTTCATGTCTTTTCCACATGTGTTTATTGACATGCTTTGCTTGCCAGGTGCCTTGTCTCAATTTCAGTCTTTAAATGATAAACTAAATAATTAAATTGAATTAAAGGAATACTATGACTAGAAACAAGATAGAGGGGGGGGGGGGACCAAAAAAAAGTCAAAACGTATATATATATATATATATATATAGTTATTTTCGTNAGGGGGGGGAACCGGAAAAAATAACAAACGTAATATATATATATATATATATATAGATTTTGCAAAAAAAAGAAACGCGACAAGTTCGGCCCAAAGCTTTCCCGTTAAACCCATCGCGATGCCTCGTCAGAAATGCGCTGGATGCAGCCAATGGGGTGTGGATCGGTGCAAATGTTCTTCCATAAAAAAGGCTGGGTGGTAGCAACTCAAATATTTTTTATTTTCAACCCTACCTGGGGAAATGATCTAATTTTGACTAATATTTTTCAAAGGGGTTGAAACCACCAACTAGAAAAAGGCTACTAGCCTGAAAACAGAAAAACATTTTTTTCTCGACGTATTTTCCATTTTTCTATTGGTATTCACGTATTCATCGAAGGATTCTTGTGGAAACAAAAGGTGAGACCGCTTCCAAAGCCAAAAGCGCAGCAACCGAGATTGCGATCTGAGACAAGAAGACTCAATCGGCAAAGCTCATACTTGAGATACGCAAAGAGAAAGCCATGGAGATAGAAAAGGGTAAAAAGGAAGAGGATCAGAATCAGAAGCGCCAGCGCCAAGGACAAGACAATGTTTGGTGGAATGAGAAGCGTGAATGGAAACAATGGAGAAGCCATCAATGGTATGGTTCGAGTTCGTCTGGCTATTACTCCGCCCCATCCGATCGCTCGTGTCGTCTCACTGGTGAAGAGTATAGATCATACATGAATGACGGACTGAACTAGGCAAAGCTTGTGGCTGCGGGTGTCCGAGAAAATGTATACTGCGTGCAAGTTTTTTCCTAAAGCCTTATTAAGATAAGAATTTTTGAAATATTACGTATTAAGCCCGAATTTGATAAAACATTTCAAAAAATTAAACATAAACTAATTATATTGGCCTGAGAAATGAAAGAGAAAAGGAGGGACAAAGTGACACAAGGGGACATAAGGGGGACAGATGGGGACAAGCAAAAGGACAGCGAGGGACTAAGGGAGGGACAGGCAAAAGAAATGAAAGAGACAACGAGGGACGAAGAGACACAAGGTGACGTAAGGAGGACAGATGGGGACAAACAAAAAAGACATAGAGGGACAAGCAAAAAGACAGAGAGAGACAAAGGGAGGGACAAGGAGACACAAGGGGACATAAGGGGGACAGAAGTGACTTCTCGACACTTGCCATCGAGTATTACCAAGCAGCAAATTATGAAAGATTGCTTGCGCGTGGGCCTGCTGGACGGAAATTGACTCGAGAGGCACGCGGGGTTGCATTCTCAGCCTCTGCAGAACTGGATGCACCTGTCACCCACGCTTGCTTCGTCGCAAGTTGCAGTCGTTGGAATTGTGGACACCATCATCTTTTCCAATGCTGGATCTTTTTTGTGAAAAGGATGCAGACTGGAGGCAGGTGTTGGCTCGGTACTTGGAGGTCCGATTGGAGAAGGCCAAGACGGAGCTGATTCGTATATTCTACGGTGGCAGTCCTTCATGTGACACCCCATGGCTGCGCAAACTCGGAGCAGAGGTTCAACGAGCTGCAGGTCTTATCTTGTCACATCCTTCCTCGGCCCAGTCGAAAAACATTTGCTCCAGAAGGCCAAACCCCGAGTTCAGTCGCTTATGTGCGGTTCTATCCTTTGCAGAGAATGAACTCATGGATCTGATCAAGCAGGACTCGAACTTGAAGATGGATGTCGCCATCTTCGACAGCGCCATCGTTCGCTGTGATACGCTTGCTGATGACGTTGCCATCAAGGAAGGGTGCTCCTTAGCGAAGTCCAATGTGGTTCCTCTAGAGGTCAAAAGATGGTCCAGCCAGAATCAAACATTTCTATACGCAGTTTGTTTCAACAAGGTCACGTCCAGCTTGTGCCTGCGCCAAACATGCAGAACCGCTACGGCCATTGCATGCTTGATTCTCTTGAGGCTTTGCATGTAGCCTGCAACCTACAGGATCTACCTCATGACCGTGCTCTTTCTGCTCACGACTTCAACCAGTGGATGTTGGAGGGCAATGGCCAGAGATGGAGTTGCGCGCCCGGCGTGCTCCCGGCAGGCTTGGATGGCTTGGAAGACTTTGCTCTAAGTTGTTGTTTTGTTTGAAGGTTTTGGGACAAACCTTCCTCAGCGTATTGTTCCGGTAACAGGCGAAGAAATTGATTCCTTCTTTGGTCACAAAATGATCTTTGAAGAGGTTCCTTCACTTGAGAACAATCATGCCTACAGTGTGACTAGGTCACATTTAGGTCATCTATGTTCAAGACCTTACATGTTACATGAGGGCCGTGGAAATGTTGTCTTGCCATGGCATCGAGGTAGGGACTCGTTTCACAGGAGTGTAGGTTGAGCAATGATGATATAATGATACTGATGCTTTGATACTGAAGNAAGATGTAGAGATTGTTTTTGTAAATTGTTTTTTCAATGATGGTTTCAAAGTTTGATTTTGTATGATTTTATGGTGGTTTTTTCTTTCAATTCCATCTCAAAGTTTATGCTTATGTCTATGTGTTTCACATCAGCAATTACAGGCCATTGCAGAAGAAGAGCCAGGGCGCCCCAGAATCTCAAGGCTTTCCATTTTTAGCAAGATAAACGATTTCCCTTTTGTTTCCACCACTTGTAGCCCACTCTGTGCTTAGGGTCGCAGTTACAGTGGGAAGTGCAGATTCAGAACATTCATAGTTTTTATGATCTATTCAACAGATAGAGAAGCCACTTGCAGCTGTGTTTATGGGATTAACTCATCAATAGATATTTGTCAGCTATGTTTGGGGAGGAGTTTCCCAAACTCTTTTTTATTCCCCCACGCCGTCACATGCAGATCATAGTTCCCTGAAGTGAATGGGGTGACTTCAACGACTGGAAATCTCAAGCTGTAAATCTGCATCTTTAAACAACAAGCTCCTGGACCCTCAGATCAACCATGCAAACCTTAAGCCGCCTGTTTTTTGTGGGTCATCACTGTGCCAACGGAGGTTGCTACAGGAAGCGCTAATGGATTCGCTAAACCCAGCCGCGCCTTGGAGCCAGTGTCTTTTTGTGAGTGAAAGTGACAACATTCGACTTGAATGTTTTTGTGCTCATACATGGATGTGAAAGTTATTTTTATACTTCCCAATCGCAACCTTCAAACCCTGTTCATTCTTCAAATCATGTATGAGCCAGGGGGTAGCAAAAAATGGCAGAAGCTTGGCATCAGATCGATCGTATGAAAAAAGTGCTTGATGTAGTCTTGCCAGCGCAATCCGTTTGAGTCACCATGTCCAAACCAAAATCAATGTCGTCATGTCACTGCAAAAAAATCTGAAAAAATCATCTGACGAAGCAGCGAAAAAAAATCTTTGCCCAACCGCGAGTTTCTGTCATGAAAGATTCAGCGTTTGCTTGTTCAAGATAAAAAATCCTTCTTCAAAAGCGTGCCCCCTGTGAGCTAAAAATCTTAAACCAAAGCAATGCTGAAACAATGTTCAATCTAACAGAAGGCCCACTAAGTTCACATAGACAATGCATATAAATCCCAAATTTCATGTCTAAGTCAAATGTATACTCAAGTTATATTTGTTTATTTCACACAAGAAAATAAAACTTAGAATTTTTTTAGATGTATGATTGAAAAAATAAGAAATGTGAAGATTTCTATGTGAATTGCGGGCCCGCCGGGCGTGCTGCTCTCTTTCAAATGTGGGTGTTTCTTGAAATGGTGGTACCCCCAAAACACACCCAAATGATCATTTTTAGTAGGAAGCCAATGGTTGTTGGGTACCACCATTTTAGGAAACCCCCACGTGTACCTCCAGAAGACGAACCCCTATAATACTTGTATAGTTGGGGTCGACGCATGAAACCCAGAAAAAGTTTTGGCTGCTGGGGATCAACGTTTTGACTTTATTTATATGAGATATATATATATATACTTCACCCCAGTTGTGGTTGTGGGTAAAGATACATCCACTTGCACTCCAGGCTTTTCCAGGAACGTTGTACAAGGTGGGCTCCTACCAGCAATAAATGGGTTTATAACAAGCCCCTATATAAGTAGCGTTTTTTTCACCCCGGTTACCCATAAATTAATGCCATTTATAGAGGCCCCCTAACTTTATTGAAATAACGATCGTAGAGTGCCCGCCCTTGTAAGGTTGAAACTTTTGCGGCAAAAAAATTGCGTCATGTTTCCAGCATCTTTTGGCTTGTCGATTCTTCCAACTTTTGGGCCAAACATCCAGGATGATTGCCCAGATATCAACACCACAAGTAGAGTTTCCTGGAATTTCCTGGGGTTTGCACATTGGTTGTGGATTTTTTTGGTCATAGTATATCTGATTGTAAATGTATATCTATATTATAGATGTGCTCCTACCAGTTACAAATGCGATTATAATAACCCCTATAAGTATATATGTATTTACCCAAGTCGCCCATTTTTATGTGGGTGTATAGTAACCTCATTTCATCACTGGTTTTTGAAGCCCATCGTGTAGATTTCATACACCCTCGAAATTTCACATGGAACCCCAAAAAATCTCCAAAAATGCAGGTTTGGTTCAGATATCATTCCTTTTCAAATTGGTGATTTTAGGTACACTCCCTGAAACTAACATAGCACCTGAAAATAGGCCATCCCAAAGGGAAACTAGTATTACAACCATCCATTTTCAGGTGCGAACTGTTAGTTTCAGGGAGTGTAAACCATGTCAGTTTTTCTGGGGATGTATTTCGTTTCGAATGAACTCTCAGCGCTTTCCGAGCCCTGGAAAGCGTCCTTTCAGGAGCTTCCAGCGTCCTTGAAGGTACAAATGGCCTTGGAGACAGGCCCTTCATTCCGAGTGAAAATATGTGGGTCCAAGTTGACCAGGAAAGCTGGGGTATCCCGTTTGGGGTACCCCTATTTTTCATAAGGTCTTCCATTATAAACCATCCATTTTGGGGTACCCCTATTTTTGGAAACATCCATAGGAATAGATTTGCCAACTTTTTTGTTTTGTTTTAAATATGTTCTATTTGTCTTCTCAAGTTAACGAAAAAACAGGGGTGAAATTTCCACTTGGGGATGTTAATTTCGTGGAGAGTAAGGGGGCAAATAGGGAAAGCCCTGCGCAACAGCAGAAGAGTTTGGAGATACGAGGGAAGGTGCATAATAACATTCATTATATATACATATGTGATATGTGTGTACGTATATTTTCGGTTCTTATTTTTAGAAACATATTGTGTATGCAACAAAAATATATGTACTTTGCATCTCTATTGTAAACGCATGTATATATTTATATATATATACACATACTTTGTATTGGCATATTGTTCAGGGGACGATGTTTGGATTCTGCATGTTTCTAGGCTGAATAGACACTCTCGTATTGGAAATTGTGTACAAACAGCCTTCAAGATGTCGGTCTTCACTTGGTACCAGCACCTTCAGCGTAGTGAAGATGACATTCATTTCAACCATTGATTCAATGAAAGGGACCCCTAAGTAAGTTGCTAGAGCTATTAGATACTCAGGTTTATGGGTCCGTTCAGTGGGTCCTGTTGGAGATTTCTTGGATTGATAGAATGTTGGTTGAAAGGAATGTATTGGTTACCGGTAGCAGCTTTGAATTTTTGGTTCCTTCTACAATCATGATTCAGTGGACAATGACCCATTTGCATGTAAGGAAAGTTCCTGGTGAGACATGTCATTTTCCACTGAAACCATGAATCTTCCAGAAGGAGTAACTCACAATGATTGTTGTTTCCAAATCTTTCAACACATCCCATTTGGGACTTTTATAACGGAAGCAGGTGATTGAATTGTATATCCATATGTATCGCAAGTCTATAACCCCGGAGTATGGTAAATGATAAGTAAATCCATATTCATCGTATATCAATCATACAGATCGAGAATTTTGATTGCATGGAGACCTATGTCACTCCTGATGCGACCCATTTGGATATGCATCCCAAGATTCATGGAGGACATCGTGGCGTTGCTCCAAGAAACTAAAAGGCAACAAGCATGACCAAGACAGTCAAGGCACAGACTCATCAAGGAAGTCATCAAGACTGCAGACACCAACATCCAAAGCCTCTCCAAAGTGATTGATACGACAAAGTTGGAGGAACAGTTTGCTTCCTCATCTTGCAGTATTTTGGATGCCGGCCCAGTTTTAAGGGGTTTGATTTCGTGAGTTGTCCAATAAATGCCATGTGAGCAATGAAAAAAACCTGGTTCTTTAGGGTATATAGGGGATGAAATACTACCCCGTGGTCAAAGTACATGGCTAACCGTCCCTAAAAGGTTGGTTAATACAGGGCCAAAAAAAAACCAATACATGGTGTGCCTGTGCCATCTACTTTTACCCTGGTGTACATAGGGATTATAATACACCATTGTAAAGGATCCCTATTTTTCGCAACCAGCAACCAGCCATGGGAAGCTTCCGAGGCGTCTTGCGCTTGCTTTCCGTGTGCTCCAAGCGCTTCTTAACCAACAAGGCGCGGGTGCCATTGTGACTTCCGTTGCTTCTCCAAAAAGATGGGTTTCACGGATCTGTGGGTTTCCAAAGATGTGAGCAACAAATGTTGGCTAGGTGGTGGCAACTCAAATATTTTTTGATTTTCACCCGAAAATTGGGGAAGATTCCCATTTTGACGAATATTTTTCAGATGGGTTGGTTCAACCACCAACTAGGTGGGCTTTTGGGTTCAATACCCAGGACCGTGGAAGATTTAACGGCTGGAAAAAACCCTGAAAATTTTCGACCCCTGGAATTTCGGAACATCCATCGGAACCAAAAACAATCATGACTTCAGGTTCTATGTTAAGTTAATCTTCCGGGGTGTAGTTGAAATTAGTTTCTTATTTTTTTCTGGCCAATTTTGAAAGGAAAAAAACACCACCAGACAGGATTTTTTGGAAAATGTTTTCTGAGATGATGATTTGATTTGTAGTTATATATAAAGAATCCTAAACTGATGAGACACAAGACATAATATACAAAATATGCAAATCTAGGTGGTGGCAACTCAAATATTTTTGATTTTTCACCCCTACTTGGGGAAGACTTCCAATTTGACTAATACTTTTCAGATGGGTTGAAACCACCAACCAGAAATGTTTTTGGTCTCTCCTCTAATTCAGAACAAGAGATCTGTTTTTGCCACATTTTTTGCTGTTTGACACTGTAACATGCCTCGTTGTTCAATCTTGGTCTCCCAACAACCCCAAGAACACAGCTGAGTGATCTTTCACTGCAGGTGGATCGCTCGGTGACAGGTCAGATTGCACAGCAGCAGTGCTACTTGGTGTATAGTTCAGCATCGTTAAGGACGTAGTTTTTGGGTCACCAAAAGTTTCAGGTACCAAAAATGCAGGAATCCTGAACCTTATTTTTGGTTATTTTCGGAGGATGGGGAAACTCCAGTACACATAAGCCTTACATACTGTTGATGGCTGAACTCCTGCACCACCTGGGGATGTAGAAAACCATGTAAAATACTGGGATACTCTACCAACCTCAACTGGTGAACGCCGGATTTCTGAACCATCAACAGTAAGCCTTATATACAGCTTACATCACGGTGAGCCTTCATTCAGGTACCAGTGGGCGAGTGAATCCCCTATAAACCTTCCCTTGCCCGGCCCGTTACTGGCACAAGGTTTCGCATCGCATCCCAAGATATACTCCAAAAAAGTCCATGTAGTTTTCAATGATTATCTGATATTGCATTTTTTTTGGCAGTTTTTTTTTCAGGGTTTGCTATATATTTCCCATTTTTCGGTGGATTTTCAGCGTTGATTTCATGGAAGTTTAGACAAGGGGGCACATATTGGCCAGACCAATGAAATCCATCAACGAATCACGGCCGAGTTCTCATCACCAAACATTTCAGGTACCAAAATTGGAGGTACTCACCTATATAAGCTGTATGGATACGGCTTATGTAAGGGAGTTTCCCCATCCCCCCAAAATAAGCGAAAATAAGGTTCAGGAAACCCTCCATTTTAGGTACCTGAAATGTTTGTCCATTAAAAATTGAATGGGACCTTACCAACGGACCCCTAAGTAAGTTGTTAGAGCTATTAGATACTCAGGTTTAGGGGCCCGTTCAGTGGGTCCTGTTGGATATTTCTTGGAGTTTGGTGATCTCAGGCGTTGGTCCATTGCAGACACCTTTGGCAGACTTCGCTTGCATTGCCCAAAGTCCTTTGAGTGTCTCGGGTGGTGCCACGGCCATTGGCGAGCAACCCTTGAAGGGATTGCCAGGTGCCGCGGTGACAAAGGATCCGAAGGTTAGCAATTAAAAACGGCCTGGTTGTTTTGGGTATATGTCGGAGTCGGGGGATGAAAAATTTTGTCCAGTTATGTTATGAAGGGTATAGACTCTCCTGAAGGGTATAGACTCTCCTGAAGGGTATAGTTTTCTTCAGACTCTGCAGATAGTTTAGAACACTCCTGCGTGAAGTCCCCTGAAACTCATGTCTGGCCGGCCAGAATAATCAGATTGTCTCGCAGTTTTAGTATAAGGATATGTATAAGATATGTGTCGACAAAAAAACATGAAATAGGTATGATATCATCTTTTCTTTTTCGCAAAACAAAACATCTCAGCAAAAAAATCTTGAATGCCTCCCTCATAGTATGAGTCAAAGTTAATTACTTATGTTTGTACTATCTATTTTCACCACATTTTGACATCGGGGAATCCAAGGTGTTTTGGACGTCGTTCGTTCGGCCTTGCCACTAACGCTCAGTTTCTCCCTTTAGGCGATCCGGAAAGTTGCGTCTCGATGGCGCGCCTTGCAGTGGCTGAGGTTGGGTGGGGGATGGGGAACGAAAAAATGAAATCGCCGTGTTTCGCAAGATGCTTGGAGGATGGGCTCCCAGTGGATGGTTCAGTGGTGATCGGAGTTAGGATCACCACCCCCATCTAGAAGCCATAAAGAAAAGGCCATGAAAGGAAGGGGGTCGTAAAACGTTGCCCGATCCTGAAAGGGGATTTTTAACCTGGAAAACATCAAGTCGAAACTACTCCCATGATTTTTTAGGCAAGTGGAGGTGATTTTCAGGGGGTTTCAAGTTGATGGAAAATTAACAGCAACAACGTCGCTGGAACTTCCAGGTACCAGTTTGTAAATGGGGTGGCAAAACACATTTGGCTTACTTTTTGGTGGATTGCAACAACAAATGCAGCGATTGCTGACCAAATATTTTTAAGCAATTTACTTCTGTAACTTTGGTGACCATAATTTAGGTTCCGGTACTTGGATGTCCTGTTGGAAGTTAGGATCAATGATTGGTAAATGGGTTTAACCCCAATATACCTCATTCGTAAGTAGGTTATAACCCATTTACTAGCCATTTACTGAATTCCTGGGAGAAGTTCGTGAAAATTCCTTATGTGAGGTGGGATTAAGTTACGGTTACAACACAACTTACGCACTGGTTACTTGCTGCGATCACTACCATGTCCAAGCTGATTCTTAGGGCTTTGGAGGGTTGGTGCCTGGCCAGAAATTGGTTCCACAATTTTTCTTCTTCTCGTCTTTCAAAATGGGTCATCGAGATTTCTTGTTGGTTTTGCTTGGTTCATTAGGGTATTGATGACCTTAGACAAGAAAGAGGGGAGATGATTGAGATGATATTAAAAACACCATAAACAATTTTTAAGGGATTTGTCTTGATACTTGCTTTGCTAAAGGACAGGTGGTTGTGACTCAGATTTTTTTTGTCCTTCCAATCACTGAGTTTAATCTAGTCCGAAAAAAAATCCTGAAAAGTCTGGGGTCATTCTTGGGCTATGACTTGTGGTTTTTTAATTTGCGAAAAATGGCTGGATGATTTCATAAAACGGAATCTTCCATACATTGGGTTAAGGGGGGGGGTGGATTGAAATGGAATCTTAGTGGCGGGGTTACACCACCGAAATTTAACATGGAACCTGAAAATTGCCTTTCGAAAAGGAAAATCATCTTCCAAACCCCATTTTTGGGGTTCCATGTCCATTTTCCGGGGTGTAGTGTAGTCACATTTTTCCCATGAAACATAGTGGTGCTTGGAAGACTTTCTTTCCCCTGTCCTTGTGAGCCATGGCGCCCCCCTTTTGAGTCATATGGGACATTCGTTGAACATCTTCGAGGAGAATTTCTGTCTCAAAATTTAGCGAGAAATTAAGGGTTTTTCCAAATGGTTGGATGGTGGCAGGTTGGTGGCAACTCAAATATTTTTTCTTTTCACCCCGAAAATATTGGGGAAGATCTCCAATTTGACGAGCATATTTTGTCAAATGGGTTGGTGAAAAACCACCAACTAGGAGGGAATTTCTGTGGTGCCTGCCTAGAACCCAACTGACCCCTATTTTTGAAGGTGAACCCTCCAAAAGAAGGCCCTTTCCATTCGAAACAAGGGTCGTTTGGGTTCTAGGTGGATTTTGGGAATTTTGAGGATCGCCCCCCAATCTGGGCCTGTTATGGTGGATCGGTTCAACCGTCCTTACAAACCCCGAAACGCCCCAAGCGATCCAGTTGAAAGGTTGGAAAAAAATACTCTTTTTTACTTTTTTGTTTCAGATTCAAGATACCTGGTGAAAAATACCTCAGTCTGGTTTTCCTTACTTCAACTTGGGGGACAAATTGCAAGTAGAAGTAGAGCATTCAGTTGGAAAACTGGCTTGAAGCATTCATTTTCATAGTTTCAGCCTTACAGCTGCTGATTTTTTTTTGTTTCCCACCCAAACATATGTACGAGAAATGGCTTGATTCCAAAGTTCCGGAGATAAAAACTTTAGATTTCAGCTTCTTTCCCCTCTTGTCCAAATTTCATCTATTCTGTATAGTTTTATTTGTTTCTGGGCTGCACCGGCTATCCTGGGGAGTTTGGCTTTGCAATGTATATAGGCCCGCAGGGTCTCTTCATTCAGCTAACCTTTGGAGGACATCCATCAGACACGCTGTGTGGCATCAGCGCCGAAATTCTAGCAAACTCTTCGGAGTTCATCCAGCAATTTGGTTACCTCTGGCTGGCTTTGCTGTGAATTTAACCTTCTTGAAGTTGCTCTTCCGTAGATGATCTTGAGATTTCCAGTCTTTTTTGAACAGCCTTTCCGTAGATTAACTTCAGATGCTGTGGCATGCCAGAAACATCGGAATCCGAGCGCTACCTTGCAGCTATGGTGCGTTGAGGGACATGGGGCGATGACCTTTTCGCCATGTCACACCTGTTGCGGCGACAGATTCACATTGTCACGGACCGAGAAAACGATGATGAGGCACTCATGATGTTCGAGCCCCCTACCATGATTTTGAAGGTGACAAACCCAAAGTGCAGTTAAACCACTGCAAAAACCTCTTTTTACTTGTGCCCAAAACAAAAGGCCTGCAGATAGACCAATCTTCGTGTTGTGGTGCTGATAGAGTCACGCATGTAACGACTCACACGCACTCCCCCTTTGGGGAAAAAGGTTTTTCACCAAACCATTCTGCACACAGCCACCGGTACATTCTTCTTGAATGACCCATCGGTATATGGCTAGACTTAGAATGGATGGTTGCTCAAGGCCTATGTTTCTACCTTCTCAAAACTTCCATCGCTTTCGCTAGATGGATTTTCTTTGTAGATGTTCGCCGTAGCCACTACGTCATGTGCTGCAGTAGATCTTCGACTTGATGACATAGACAACCTCGTTGAGTCTCCAGCCACATGTTTCATAGACCTCTTTGGTAGTTCGATCTGGCCGTCAATGGTCTTGTAAGGGCGAGTAAGTGGCACTAAAGCCCTCTGCATACCATCTTGTTGCAACTCTCGTCCATGAAGACCACTTGATGAAGACGTTCCCGGCGTAGTGCTTCGACCACGAGACTCTTCACTGGTAGTGATCTTCGGGTTTACCGGTTCTACTACTCTGTAGGTAGTGATCGTCGGTCGCACCGGTTCTTCTACCCCGTAGGTAGTGATCCTCGGCCGTACCGGTTCTGCTACCTCGCTAGTAGTGATCCTCGGATTTACCGGCTCTTCTACCCTGCCCACATCTTGCCTTGGATGATTGATCATGTAGTTCTCATTGTCCACGATCAATGCATCCACCCTCTCCGTCAATTGTCGAATCCTTCTGTTTGCCTCTCTGGTCAGTTCACTTCTTTCCTCATTTGTAAGCTGCCTTTCAGGATTCTGTTGATTCATCAGTCCAGCAGGATCATCGAAAAGACCACCCACAGGAAAGATACTCGCCACTTCCTGCCTTGTAGATGATGTCCGCTGTGGTTCAACTCGTTGAGACTGCTCGTCTTCCTGTAGATCCACCAGTTTAAAGAACGTAAATCCCACCCAGTCACGATCATCTTCCGTTCGGGTAGTAGTGCTCCACTCATCCAATGTCACCATTCGCGCTCCAGTACGAAAAAACCTCACAGTAAGTCTCTCCGTGCCCAACCTTGTAGGTTCCAGAGGCAAACTCTGGTGAAGCGGTAAGAACCAACGTTTCCGGTTCTTTCGATGATGACGCACCAACCACCCTTCAGGAAGTAAACTCAAGTCCCATGCATCCTTGGAACCGCGTTGTGGGGGATGCCAAAACTGCTCTAGGACCCACGGGTCTCTGCCACCTGGTACTTCTCGACCTTGATCACCTTGTTGATGATGTACTGAATCTCCAACGCTCGCCGCCCCGGAAGCTCCGCCGCTTGACGTACCATAACCTCCGCTTGAGGCCGCAGCACCACCAAACACAGACGCCCCTCTACGCGCTGCCGAACCTTGAAGTCCAGTTGTTGAAGTACCATCACTTGATCTTGCTTGCCGTCCATGTGCCATGGCTTCGGACCCTTGACTACCTTGACCGTCCTTTGGGTTGATCCTCATGGCTCGCAAGCCTGGGGCATCTCCTCTTCCTTTTCCTTTACTGCTCTTTGGCAGCCAGCTCATTGGCTGGAGGTTTCCCGTATTTCCCAAAAGGTTCTTCGAGGTTTGGGGTCCTACGTCATTCCTACATGTCCACATTGGATCTTGTTTGGGTGTCCCGTTACCCTTCTCTTCTTCATACCTTCTTTCTTGATACTGTTGGCTCCATGGCTTTTGTTGGCTCTGTGGCTTTTGTTGATGTTTTCTTTCGGGATCTTCAACATACTCTTTGCCTTCTAGGTCTTGATTCTTGATTTTCATCATTCCACCTATTGCAATCAACAATGCACCTAGCCAACGTTTGTTGGACAGTCCTAGAAGTGCTGCTCCACCTCCAAGCAGTGCTGTCCCACATTCTTGCCATAGATCTCTTCCAGGGTGTAGTTTCGCCATCTTCGCAACTCTCATCTCCTTCTCTTCCACAACTTTCATGCTCAAGAAGTCTCTGAATCTCCGAAATGCCTGCGATTGAAGCGACTTTGTGAAGCCGTCCGCGCTGAGCTCACTGCCTGGGCAGTGTTCAACCGTCCATTCGGCACCTTCTTCTTGAATCGCTTCTCGCAACTTCCATGCTCGCAAGCGAAGGTGGCGAGTTCGCCATGCTCCTGCGTCCGTGCTCAGCTGCGTGATCCCGGCCTTGCTGTCACCTCGCAAGACCTTCCTTGGACTCATGTCAAAGACTTTCAGGAGTTCTGAGATGGTTTCCCCACACTGGTACCCCTCTCCATATCCCACGAGCTCGCTCTCTGCTGTGCTCATTGTTATGAAGGGCTGCTTTGCGCTACACCAGTGAAGAGGATGAGAACCTCTGCAGATGAATACTCCATGGATACTCTTGAATCCCTCATGAGGAGGTGCGAAGGATGCGTCAACATTGACTCGAAGATGATGATCTTGATCTCCAGCACTGTATCGCAGCCCACTTTTCGCTGTAACCGCCAAGTAGTTGAATATGCCATCCGCCAACTCCTTCGCATATCTCGGCCTTCGATGCAATAGTCTGGAAACTAGTGAAGTGGCGTAGGCAACGTCTGGTCTCGTCCGCGTCGTCACCCACATCAACTCCCCTGCTGCGATTTGCGCTGCTCGTAGTTCTCGTGAGGTCACTTCCTCCTCGTCAGGGCCCTCGTTGATCTTCGGAAGTGGATGTCCATATGTTCGTTTCACATCTCTCTTCCTCAGCATCTCTTCCACATACTTCGACTGCGACAACACATAGTCACCGTTTGCCTCCTTCTCGATCTCATAGCCGCAGAAGACAATTCCCTTCTCAGTAGTTACCTTTTCGTATGGCTGCATCTGAAACTTCGTTGCCAGAAACTTCATTGCAGACTCACAGACCTCGTCCTCTCCCACCATGAGAAGATCATCCACATAGACTCCCAAATAGGCATGTGTTTGTTGGGAGCCTTCTTCTTCAATCCTCCATAAGTGGCATTCTGGAGTAGCCGTCATCTTCCATCTCCTACCACCTTCGTCGCTCCACGCTGCATCTTGTAGTAGTCGATCTCGATGTCTTGCCCAGTCTTTGGGCGATTCAGCCAGTCCGTACAACGCCTTCCGCACCAACCAACGCTCTTGGTGGCCAAATTCCATCACATTGGAATCTTTCACTATGGTGGGTGGTACCACCACCGTCGCGCGTCCTGGTAGACTTCTTCGTTCTGCCTGAAGAAAGGCCGTAGCAATGTCCGAGCTATAGACATTCCATCCTCTTTCAGCAGCAACCGACACCATAGCTCGCACCACGATCGAATCCAAGCCTCCTGCAGTTGTACCCAATACATCATGTGGGTTTGGCGCTGAGTGGTTGCCGCACGCAACTATCCTTGCCTTTTTTCTGTTTGGTGGCTTAACCACCGTCACCAGCATGGATGGTATCACCTCGATGTAGTCCATCGTGCGTTGCAACTCCAAGTACTGGTCTTCAGAGATTGGTTCGATCGCATTGTACCCTCGAAGGGACCGGTATTCTCTGTCGATAGCCTCAGTCCAATCTGCAAGGTCCCTCCTGACCTCGGCCAAGTCTACTTGTCTATTCACCAGGGTCTCTTCAATCTCCTGATTCTTCTGTTGATCTCTTTCTTGAGCTTGTAGACTCGCCAATCGAACTTCCAGCCTTCGACTTTCTTGCGCCACCTCATGTACCAGGTGGCCAAAGTTCTCTTCAGTCTCTCCAACCAAGTACCTCTCCTCAATCTCCAACTTACGCAGCTCACGATGTTGAAGCTCACATACTCCTTGAACCATCCTTTCTTCTTCAACCACGTACTGATTCTTCATCACTTCCTCCGTTGTCATCATAGACCACTCCCCCCGGACTTGTAAAGTTCGAACATCCGCCGTGTAGCTTTCATGAACCTGGTCCGGAGGTGTTTTGCCATGAATCCTTCTTGGAACTTCACCACAGTGAGGCGGTTGTTCCACAAACAACGCTTC
>DF239508.1:125394-147331 GCA_000507305.1 Breviolum minutum Mf 1.05b.01
ACACACGGTACAGTGAATGCTCCAACCAGCGCATAGTAGAATCCTGTGCCATCTTGATCTTCTCCACGATTAACTGGTCCCATGATGTCCAGGTTCAATGCGTAGCTGTCAGGGCACTCGATTCTTTTTCTCATCCGGTCTCTTCCCATAGACCGTAGGCATTCTTCGCAATCCCGTCGGTATGGTTTGTGGTCGTTGTCCACGTGACGTTGCCATTCTGCAAGCTCCTCTTGATCTTTCATAGATATTGCCATCATCCTGTGTGGCATTCGGTCAGGGCGCATAGTCCATACTGATCTCTTTGCCTGGTGTCTGATGGCTTCATTTCGTTGCCTCCTCTGTTCAGCTCGACCATGAAGAAGTACTGCCACTTCACGTAGGAGTATCTGTAGTCCTGTTGCCCACTCCGCCAAGCCTGCTGATTCTTCCATTCTTTCTCTGAGGGTCCTTGGCCACGGTGGATCCGGGGTAGTAGACCTCCTTCCCTGTAGTGCCTTGATTGTGCCGATGTTCGTCACCATTGTTGTCGGCTTCTTCCTCTTATGTCCCAACAGCTTCTGGTCGAAGTTCACAAAGTCCAGGCCGTAGAGCTGTGCAAAGGCCACCGTCTCAGGCCAGACCATAAAGCTTGGATAGCCCCAACCACCATGAAGGTTTTCATCATCCTCCTTCCAATTGGCTGGGTCCTCCGGTTGCTCCAGTCCAATAGCACACTCCATGGACTCATCCAAAGCCACTGTCATGAGCTGCAACGTACGCAACCATAGCACTGAGTCNTCAAGCTGCCTGGGGTACTATCCATGGGTGCCAAGCCTTTGTTTCTCTATGCAGGTGGATCTTGGCTTTCTGATTCAAATAAGGCAAAGGATTTTCTCGCCAAAGCAGCAAATGAAGGACAGGGGGTCGAATTCCGGCTTGAGTCTTCCAAAGACATGGTGCCTTGGCGTTTTTCAAAAATGATTCAATGCTTTGTAAAATGGTTTAGTTTGGGATTCATTTTCTTTTGATTGCTGGCAAAGGTTCCTTATTAGATGTTCATTGAGGTTGTCCTGGAGAAGCAGCAAAGCCAAGGGCCTTCTGACTCTATGCCAATGAGCCTCTATGCTCTTTACGTGATGCTTGAAAAGCAGGGTGTTATGGACGGTTCAGTCACTGGACATGATGTTGATAGGCCACCAGAAGTCAAGAGGGGCGAGGCTTCAGATGATTTGCTTGTTGCACACAAGAGCTACAGCGTCTACCGTCCTAACCCAGTTCAGTTGAAGAACGTGAAGTCTTCCAATTTGGGCAGTTTCTTGGGGCACAAGACACTGGGAAAATCTCAGTACCTTCAGATGGTTTGGCGCAACGTGGATCCTTCCAATTTTGAAATTTGTTACATGTTTGTTTTTGAATCAGTGTGATGTTACTTGGATTCTTCAAACAAGATTTGGTTCCAATAGGTTAGTGCTCACAACATGATGAGGTATGCGACACTATGCCAGGGAGAAAGTGTTGGGGCCCGCGAAGCCTCTTTGGTTTGTGAAGGGGCAAGGGTTCACAATGCAGGCCAATGTATGTTACGAGATAGCATGATGGCCTAAGAACAGTTGACGCAATATTGTTGTCAGAATCTTTCAGTTTTGTGTCCATGACATTTTGGACCGGTCGGTGCCTTGGGGAAGGCAAACTGACAAAGACAAGTGTTGGTGGAAGAAAGGAAAACAAATCTTTGCAAAGCTTATGTGTTGTGGTGTTGCAACATGATCAACTCTGATGCTTTGATATGAGAATGGTGTGGGTTGGTAGATGTTTTTACTTCCTATGTATTTTTCCAGCTGTGCCCAAAGTATCGCATTCATACTTAGTTTCTAGTCTTTCGAGGGTCTGAAGCCATGCCTACTTCGGAATCCATGACTGTGGTGATAGATCATGATTCAAGTGAAGTGAATCGTCAATTGATGGACAAGCATATGGCTGTCCTTGGACCTACCAGTGCAGAATCACAAGCTGGTAGTGCTCATCAAGAAGATGATGATGGCCTCGCTGCTTCCAAGAGGGTCAGTTTCAAGCTGCCATCAATGGGAGGAGAAGTCGTTGCTTTCCAAGCCAGCTCTCTTTTGGGCAAGTATCTTGCAAAAGCTGAAAAGGCTGAACCGGTTTCTTAGCTTACTTCAGTCAACTTTTTTCTTAGGAAGCATTGCTGCAGTTGATTTGTTCTTAGGTCCTGGACAAAAGTTAAGCTTGATTGTGAGGTTGAGTTACCAGCCAGACCCTTACCAGCCAGACCCTTGGCAGCTTTCGCAAATCAAGATATTGTGAGGAGAGAGTTGTTTCCACAAGCGGAGCAACAGGCACCATTGCAGGAGACCCAAGACATGATTCTAGAGGAGATTGACGAATTGGACTTTGCGATGGAGGAGCAACAGGAGTTGGCAAGTACTGTGGGCGATCCATATCAGCAGATTCAACATGGTTTGCTGGATGGTTTCGAAAGCCAGGATGGGGAGCAAACATGAAACTATATATATTTAAACCTATTCATTTTTTTGGTCTATCTACGCAACTTTGTTTTCATATCACACTGCATTTGCATGGTTGTGTATACATATATATGTGATCAGGATGGTGGTGAGGTGAAGTCTACTCGTCCCTTGGATGGTGGAGTTTTTCCTTCATTGGGGGCGCAGTCTTCTGGTCTCTTGGATGGACCGGATGGTTCAGAAGAAGTTCCCCTGCCAGAGCTTCAGCATTCAGCAGTTCCTCCACAGAATGGTTCAGAAGTTCCACCGCCAGAGGTTCCACAGCCAGCAGTTCCTGCAGAGAATGGTTCAGAAGTTCCACCGCCAGTTCCTGCAGAGAATGGTTCAGAAGTTCCACTGCCAGAGGTTCCACAGCCAGCAGTTCCTGCAGAGATGTCTGAAGAACCACAGGCTGGAGTTTTTTTGGCTGAAGATGTTTTTTCTGTGATGTATGTGTGTGTGTGAAAGTTGTTTTCTTTTGTTTTTGAACATTTTGACTTGACTCAGTCCCTTTCAGGATGAGGGGAGGCGAAAGAGATTTTTCATCACCGCAGACATGTCCCCAGCCACGGTTCAAAGAGTCAAGCAGCAGCGTTTGGAGCACAAGCGAGAACAGTCCCGGATGTGGCATCAAACATTTGTATCCAAGGGTGTGTCTTGTTTTATTCATGTTTCATTTTTGTTTTGTATGCAAGGGTGATGTTTTTTGAAATGCTTGGTTTCAAGATGTTTCCAGTATAGGGTTTTTCACACAGATTTGAAAAGACACAGACTTGAACAGGTGAAGCGTGGTGAGAAGGATTCAAACGAACCAGGTCCTGATGCTGTTGTTGCTCCCAATGCTCCTGAACCCTCGCCGCCCAAGAACCTTTCAGCTGCCCATCATGCCCGCTGGAACTTTGTTTCTTGAGATTTTGCTATGTGTGAGATTTTTTGCTGAGATTTTTCTTTGTGAATTTTTGCAGAGTGTGCACTTGTTGTTTCAAACCTAGATTCGGAAGTTTCGAGCGGAGACCGGGAAGACTATGAAGGAAGCCAACGAAGCATGGATGGCCTCTGCAGAGCGTGCAGCCTTTGAAGCTAGCAAGGGCGGCATCCAGTTGTAGAGTTTTGTTTGGAGGGCACCAGATGCTTTTCAATTTGGGGTTGACAAGGTTTGAGCATTTATGTTCAAGCCATTTGGGTCTTGAAACATGTGACCAACACATGTTGAAATATAGGATTGACTCGGATTGACACTTTGCCCGTGGATGATGGAAGAGAAACACAGCGCAGAATCAGTTGACCTGAGTTGATATTCAGTATTGAGATAAGATTGGTTTGATTTTTTTTGCAACTACAAACTGTTTTCATCAGATTGCTATGTTGAAGCATTTTGGTCCAAAACAACTTGCCCTGACCGCTTGTTAAATTTGCGAATTCCAGGTAGAAAAAAACAAAGAGAAAATAAGAAAACGCAAGGGAATTTAAGGCTGATTTTTTGCCAAAAACAAATTTTGGTTTTTTGCAATTTCCACAGAGCTTAACTTCCCAACTTCACATAATTCTGTCCACCCCTTTTGCCAGTTTCTGGCTTTTTCAGGAAGAAACTTTGTAAAACACCGAAACTTGTTAAAACATTGTTGTTTTTTGAAAAGGCTTTTTGAGACAGTCAAGAGAAACGGAGAAATTACAAAAATCAAACCATGAAAAAATAATGTTGTTTGGTCACCAATCATGTCAATTTCGTGCCATTCTGAAGAAAAACAAGGGGGACGATAAGAGTAGAATCAGGGAAATTAGTTGTTTGTTTCTTTAATTTCATGTGGGACCAGGATAGTGNATTCGGAAAAGCGTTCATGTCATTTTTCATTGCGTGAAGAAAACAAAGGGGAAAATAAGAGTAGAAAAAGGGAAATTAAAGGCCTCTTGGTGTTGAAGAAGATGAGAGATGTGAAAAAAGTGAAATGTTGTTCGACATGACATGAACTCCATGAAAATGTTGCACCCTATTCAAATAATCCCGTCTATAGTGCAGAGAAACAAGGGGAGGTGAAGGTAGAAACAGGAAAATTCAAGGTTTGTTGTGTCTGAAAAGGATGTGACGGACAGATTTGAAAAAGGCAGCTTGTTCCGACATTAAGTCCATGAAAAAGCCACGCCATTTATCACCCATGTCCTTTGTGAGAAAAACAAGGGGGAACGAAAGGTAAAAGCAGAAACTTTAAGTTTATTGTTTTTGAAAAGGATATGTGGGTATTGAAACATCATCAACCCATGAAAAGATTTCATCTTATTCAAAAGAACCATATCAGTAATGTTGGCAGAAACAATGAAGTAAAGTTGTGTTGTTTTTGAAAAAGATATGAGAGGTTTGAGAAGAACCGAAGAATTTCCGACATTAACACCATCGAAAAGTTGCACTGTATTCCAAAGACCAAATCATTAGTGCAGCAAGACAGAGAAAACAGGTAGGTAGACACATGGAAAGCAAGTCTTGTATTTTTGTGTTGTTTTGGACAAAGATGTGGGAGGTTTGGAATCTTACATGTTTTTCGACATTAACTCCATGAAAAGGTTGCACCATATTCAAATAAGAGCTTTAAACTTCAAAAAGGCACCAAGGGAAAATAAAGTTCCAAAACGGAAAATAAGCCCAAAATATTTCAGTACAGGCTGCCTGGGATTTCCAATTGTGATGAACAGTTCTGCCATGCTTACGCTTGCCTCGTTTTGGTGCCGTCAAATCTGGGATTGTTTCAAAATCATTTTTCGGATTTACGGTAAGGGTATTCTCCCAGAACTTCGGGATGGCCGTTGGGCTAACCGAAACGGCGCGCAGCACCGAGAACAATGCTATTATAGCAGGTTGGGTGCTGCCTTCATTGTTTGCGGCGCGCAGCGCCCCCCAAAAAATGCAGTTCAGGACCGGCTAATGCCTTCACTGTTTCCCCCGCCAAAAATATAACAGTTCAGGACCAACTACTGCCTTCATTCTTTGCCCGCGTGCAGCGCCCAAGAAAAAAACAGTTCAGGACCAACTACTGTTTTCATTGTTTGTGGCGTGCACCGCCCAAAAAAAAATAGCAGTTCCGGAAAGAAAAAACCAGACAATTGGGACTATTTTGCTTACAACAAATTTCAAAGCTTACTTTCGCTTCTTATTTTTCTTTCAAATCTTTAAGTTCCCTTGTTTTTTTCCACCAAGGGAGCTTAAGGTTTTGGCTGCCTTGCTGCAGCTGCAGTGTGGAAAAAAACAACACAATGGAAAGAAAAAACCAGACAATTTGGGACTTTTTTGCTTACAGCAAATTTCAAAGCTTAAATTCCCTGCTTAGTTTTCTTTCAAATCTTTAAGTTCCCCTGTTTTTTTCACCAAGGGAGCTTAAGGTTTTGGCTGCTTTGCGGCAGCTGCACTGCGGAAAAAATTTCAACACAATGGAAAACAAACAAAACAAACAATTTCGGACTATTTTGCTTACAGTAAATTTCAATGCTGAAATTCCCTGCCCAATGTTTGTCAAATCCTTAAGTTCCCTTAGTTTTTTTTTAAAAAACTTAAAGGGAACTCAAGGATTTCTAAAAAGACCGACCCAAGCAAGAGAAATTCCAGCTTAAAAACTGTTTTTTTGGGGCGAGTAGCGCCCAAACAGTGAAAGCAGTAGTCGGTCCTGAATTGCTATTTTTTAGTGAAGGCAGTCGGTCCTGAACTGTTTTTCTTGGAGCAGTTAAGGCAGTAGTCGATCCTGAACTGCTATTTTTCAGTGAAGTCAGTAGTCGGTTCTGACCTGTTTTTTTTTGGGTCGGCAACAGTGAGGACTTGAACNGTTTTTTTCTGTCGCAGCGCCCAAGCAGTGAAGGCAGTAGCCGGTCCTGAACTGCAACTTTTCTTGGGCGCTGGCGCCTAGTGAAGGCAGTAGTTGGTCCTCAACTGCTATTTTTCTTGGGCGGTGCGCTCCGCAAACAGTGAAGGCAGTAGGTGGTCCTGAACTGCAATTTTTTCTTGGACGCTGCGCGCCGCAAACAGTGAAGGCAGTAGTCGGCGCTGAACTGCTATTTTTTTTATGCGCTGCACGCCGCAAACAGTGAAGGCAGTAGTCGGTCCTGTATTTTTCTCGGTGAAGGCAGTATATAGGCGGTCCTGAACTGCTATTTTTTTCGGGCGCTGCGCGCCGCGAACAGTGAAGGAAGTATTGGTCCTGAACTGGTACTTTTCTCGGTGAAGGCAGTAGGTGGTCCTGAACTGCTATTTGTCTTGGACGCTGCGCGCCGCAAACAGTGAAGGCAGTAGTCGGCGCTGAACTGCTTTTTTTTTGGGCGCTGCGCGCCGCAAACAATGAAGGCAGTAGTCGGTCCTGTATTTTTCTCGGTGAAGGCACTACAGGCGGTTTTGAACTGCTATTTTTTTCGGGCGCTGCGCGCCGCGAACAGTGAAGGCAGTATTGGTCCTGAACTGGTATTTTTCTCGGTGAAGGCAGTACGCGGTCCTGAACTGCTATTTTTCAGGGCGCTGGGGCGCAATGAGGCAGTAATTGGCCCTGAACTGTGTTTTTTCTTGGGCAGCGCCCCAGCGGTGAAGTCAATAGTTGGTCTTGTTTGTTTGGTTTGGGGGGATGATGCATGCCGGAAACAATGAAAGCAGTAATTGGTCCTGAACTGTGCAGGCAGTAGTCTTTCCTGAGCTGGAGGATTTTTTTTCTTCGGCTATTACATGTTTGTTTGCCAACAACAAATCTTGAACCTTTTCCTTCTGCTCTTTTTTCTCCAGTGTTCTTGTTCTTCTTGTTTCAGCATCTATTTTCAAAAACAACAAAGATTTTATTTTCCTTGTTTCTTCCTTATTTTCGCTTTGCCTTTTTGAATATACTGACACGATATCGATCGTAGGTGGAATTGTTCAAATAAGATTATGTGTCAGGGCGTCCGAGACGAAACAAGATGAAGGAAAAATTCGCACCGGGACTTCAATCCTCTAAATGAATCTTGACATGCTGGATGTACGTTTTCCCCTCCTTCATGCCACTTTTAGCTTAACCGCTCTTGCGCGTGGCAAGAACCAATTAAAGTGCAAAGGCAGGAACACATGCTATTGTTGCTTCCCTTTAGATGCCATCCTTAAATTGCTTCCTTTAGTACATACATGTCGTGGGATTTGACACCACAAAAACTGACAAAGACTGGGCAAACCCAAGCAATTGGATCTATGATCTACGCAAGATTTTTCGATCCGCAGGGAAATTGCAAGCAGGTTTCCATCAAATTTATTGGGCTTACGTTCCCTTCCGGAACCTTATTTCGCGTCTGTACAACATACTTGTTAGATTTAATGTTAAAAGAACGGTGGATTTCCAAGCAATCTTATTTATGCCAACTTTTTAAGGCAATGGGAAATTGCAAGCAGGGTTCCGTCAAATTTGTTGGGCTTAAACTTAAACTCTCTTCCTGGACTGATGGCAGCATTTTTGTTGCACTGGAAAATCGCAAGAAGCTTGTACTGAAATATTTTGGACTTATTTTCCCTTCTGGAAGCTTAATTTGGTGTTTTCTGATTGTTAACTTCCTGTTTTCCAACCCTTTCAGGTGTTTGAACTCTTGTTTGACTAGGCTATAGTCAACGAGTTTTTCTCCTTGAGGATTCTCTTTCATTTTCGAATTTTGCTAGCCCAGTTTCAAGTCTATTAGTGTTGCTTTGAAATTCGTTTTTTTGGCCTGGAATGGGCCTGGAACAAGCAATTCAAAGCGCGCAACATTCAAATGCCATTGGAGTTGAACAAGCGGCCCTCCCATAGATAGCATCCCTTTGATTCCTTAAATGCCCTTACGACCCCCTTTTGACAGACTTGAAACCACAAAACCCTGACAATACCCCAGTTTTTCAATCATTTGGATTGTTGGCGGCATTTTATGGCGGCATTTTATGTTACACGGGAAAATCACAAGGAGCTTTTCTGAAATTAAAAAAGCTTATCTTCCCTTCTGGAACGTTAGTTTCGCTTCAAAAACAAGTGAATTTGCAATGGTTTCTTATTGTTTACTCAGTGTTGTGAAACTTTTTCAGGTGTGCGAAGTCTTGTTTGAGTAGACTATACTCAGAGAGTTACTTGCTTGATTCATCCTCTCTAATTTTTTCAATTTTGCTGGCCCATTTCAAGTCTATTTCTGTTGCTTTGAAGTTTTTTTGGCCTGGAATGGGCCTGGAACAAGCAATTTAACGCGCGCAACATTCAAATGCCATTGGAGTTGAACAAGTGGCCCTCCCATAGATAGCATCCTTTAAATTCCGTAACAGCACCTTTTTCACAGACTTGAAACCACAAGACCCTGACAATACCCAAGTTTTTCATCATTTGGACTGATGGCAGCATTTCATGTTACACCGGAAAATCACCAGGGGCTGTTTCTGAAATAAAAAAAGCTTATCTTCCCTTCTGGAACCTTATTTTCCCTTTGTTTTTTTTAAAGCTTATTTCCCTGGAATTCGCAAATTTAACATGACCGCTTTTCGAATTTTTGTTTGTGATGCCGTTGGATGAAGAACTCCAACTTGAGTTGCAATTTGTTGGATGCGAGTTTTATTGCGCCTCTTGCGCCATGTGCTTTTACAAAAAATTCCTCTCCAGGAACGGTGTTTGGGTTCAAACAACATGTGTTTTGATTTGATTGTTGATCCCAATTTTGACGAAACATTGTGGGCCCTGAAGGCGTGACAGACGAATCCTGAAGACCATATGCAAAGATTGCCTATGTGACAAGAAATCCATTGAGAAGATGACGTCGTTAGGGCTTTTCGGGCCAGATGATTTTGACAGCAAGGGCAAGGATAGCAAATAGAATGCATCTCATTGCCACTTCAGTTGTAACATACGAGAGTTGCACAGTACCATATGAACTGCGAACGGATGCGTCGCCGTTTTGGGGGGGAAACAAGCTTCCAGAAGCTGCTTGGGTAGTTTTTTAGGGATGGACCCTCAAAAAAAATAGGCCATTTGAAAAGAGAACAACCCCTGGTGATTTTTCAGGTCTTTCCAATCTTCTGGGTGTGTTTGGCGGAGATGTTTAAATTTGGTTTTGGTTGGGGATTGCGGTTCCGCAAAGGTTGCGATCCAGGGTTGTGATTCAGGGGCTCAATATGCTCTAGGGTCATTCAACAGAAGAAATTTTAGGTAATGTAGTATGATGTCTGTTTACTACAAAATACCAAGTAAGATAGACATTGAGGGACAAGCCTATGAAGAGAAGGAAAAACAGAAAAGGGGTGTACATAAAATCATTGACATATTGGTGTGTGATACTGTTCTGTGCTGACATGCAAGATCCATGAAAAATGGAGAGTTCGCCACTTTCCGTCCGGATAACATCTTTGGGGGTCNAACCTCTCCAAGTGCATGCTAGAACCACAAAAACACTTAACTTGTCAAGGCAGACCTTCATCCTCTGCAAGCTCCAAGTCCAAATGCAAGCACCGTCCCGGACAGACTTCACCTCGTTCCGGCCTTCGGGGCCTGTCTGACCTTGCTAATTTGCCTGCGGCCTTTCCCAATCTTAGAGGTTCACGAGGCTGTCCTTGTAGCAATGCCAGAGTTTGGTCCAAAGAATGAAGAAACTTGCTTCCAGAACGCCCTTTTCTCAAAGGTTCTTCAACCTTCCGCAAGATTGCTATCACATCCTGCTTCCAGGCGACCACGGCCCGATACTGCCTCCATGCCGAGGTTGCCCAGCGCGCGGTTCTGTTCATGTTCCGGACATGGTCTGGCCACCATGCCCTTTCCACTGCAGTGGTTCCAAGGGACATAGCGCCACGTCCCCATATGTCCAGCAACATTGCTTTCAAGTCCTGAACTGAATCCAAACAGAAATGATTTCATTCTATAGTCTAGCTTTTTGCTGCCAACAAGTTTGCTTTCGACTGATTCGGTTTGTCACTTCTGCATCCAAGGCTCATGAGAAGCGACCAAAGCCTTGACGACAACAGGGCGCAACTGTAGCCGGCAAGTGTTCTGCCACGATGCCTTCAAAGCACACATGTACTGAGCATGGACCACCTCTGCATCTTCTCGCACAAGCTTGGCTTTTCGACGGAACTGTTTATATTGACCCGCACTCCCGCGTGCGTTCATACGTGCCTCGCTCTGCACAAACAAACCTACAATTTTGATCTCCTGGAATGAAAACAACAAAAACAGCAGACCACAGACTAAAATTTAAAGCCTTGCCTTCAATATAAAGTACATTCCAAGCCGCCATAGGCACTGCAAACCATGCCGAGAAAGCCTGCAACTCATCCATGTAAGAAGCCTCATGGTCTCTGTCATCCCATAGCTCTCCCTTGCACTTGCCGCACCCAATCGCAGACAAGAAGTTGGATACCACAGCTCGCGGCGGCCTTTTGCCATCTGACCGCCACAATGCTAAAGCCTGCCCTTCACCTCGAACAGATTGCTTGTAAGCCTCTGTGACACTTTTGCCCACGGCAGCAACTTGTTTGTCGACTTTGTCATTGAGAAGCCACGCGCACCACACAGATACCCATTCCTCCGGATTTGTGCTCTCAGCCACGGCTTCTTCCTGAGGTGCATTGACGTCATCATGAACAGACGGATTGAATAACGTGCTGAAGAGTGTCCGGAGCGCCCACGCTGCCTGCAGGAAATCCGCAGATCTTGTATCCAACGCGTCTTGAAGCCGCCACTCCACATGTTTGGGGTCTATGCCGATGAAGAAGCCTTGCACTTCTTTCGACTCGGAACAAACCACAATTCTGCCAGCCTCTGTATGGGCATGCATCAGCTTTGTTACAACATGTACCATGCTTGCCCACAAACTTTCTGTGTTATCTTGCACCCAGCCAATGGGCAAAGCCTCTGCATCTACCATCGAAGCTTGACTGACAATGAAAGCCATCAACTCGGCTGCGGCCCCGCGGCTATCCGTTGGTACAAAGACAGGTGGACAAAGAGGGATATCAAATAAACCCAAAGCTCTGATTGCAGCACCTGGCCCTCTGCTTCCCTGCTGTTTTCGCTCTTCTTTGCGCACGTAGCGTCGGGCTTCCTGCAAAGGAGCTGAAGAGCCATCGGTTGCAACCACAACCCCGAACCTAGCACAAACCCAGCGGACTTCGTGTTCCAAAGTGGGCAACTCTTGGTGCTGGAAGGTCAACAAGACCATAGTAGCCAGCTGCCTCGCGCTCGGAACACCACCCCGGAAATACAGAAACATCATTTTGAGCAGGTTCGGTGGCATCTCTTTTGACCTGTGCATTGTTCCGATCAAGTCCATGTAAGAAGCTCGTAAAGCTTCCTGGTTCCAATGCTTTCGGAAGGTGCGGCAAAGCCAGTCAGTTAGATCCATGTCCACCACTCGCTTCAAAAGGCAATCCATGCGACAGCTTTGTTCACTCCCTTGTGGTGGTTGCACGGATCCGTCAACAAAAATGCTGTGCCGTTTTTTCCTACATCTGACGCACTGAACTCGCGGCGCAATCACATGATACATTGTCTCCTTGCTTAGTCCTAGCTTTGCAGGGAACCAGAAGCCATCGGACACCAAAGGCTTACCACATGATGCACATTTACATCCATTGACTGGCACCAATCGGCCTCCACCATCTCGATACCACAATACTCTGACTGGAAAAGTTTGCCTCGGGATGTTGATCTTAATGCATTTATAACCTTTCTTCCACGCTGGACACAAAATCACTTTCCATCACCCTCCCCGCCTCAAAGCGCGAAAATCTGGAGGAGAAAGGTCCATCCCGGCACGGCACATGTGCAGCAACTTTGCGCATCGAAGGTCGACATGTTCAGGAACATGCTGGTTCAGAAGCTGTCGCTGCAGCAGCACGTCCTGCAAGCATCACAAGAAGCAAGCACCAAACATATTCAGCTCCAGTTTGTTTTCCTCCACTCCCAACAAGTTAAAAGTAGTTACGACTGTTTCAGGGCCGCACAGAAGTCCTCCAAATTGCCCAAGAGCTCCGCGCGGCGCCAGCACACTTTGGACAAAGGCAACGTGAAGTCATGTTTCCAACCGAATCTTGGTGTCAAACATATCACGAAGCCTTTGATATCCTGCATGTCCTTCCACTGCACCTGGTACTGATGTACGTGGTAGCACACGCACCGAGGGTGCCTTGGACATCCTGCGCAATGCTCCACGTGCGCTACCTGGACCTTCTTTGTGGTTCGGTCGATGGCCATGATGACCTGGCCATCGCCACTCAAAGTCTCAACGACCACGGACCCACGTCTTAGACGCATGTGGTCTTTCTCTCCACTGGGCAAAGCTCTCATGGTGCTGCTGGAATTGCAAGCTAGCTGCTGCAACAAGGTAGCAGGAGGCAGTGCTGCGCCAACGCGGGTGAAAGCTCTGATGCGACTGGAAAAGTTTGGAAGCGCTGGACCAGCCCTCGCCTTCATCCCCTCTTCAAATGTTGGCATGCGCTCCACACGCACACTTTTTTCCCAGATAGCGATGCGAGCCAGATAGTGACGAGCAGCTTTCCCATGCGCAACTAGATGCTCTTGCACAGCCTTGATGCCCGGGTCTCGACGCCGGAAGATCCCATCAAAGTGCACGCAGCATCGCCGGACATCTGTCATCAAAGCTCCAGACCTATCAACAACCAAGCCAGTCCAATTTCCTGACACTACGGCCGCCTCTTCACACGACGCCACATGCTCCGACGATCCACCACATACCCATCCTCCTTCTCTGCTTCCACAAGCTGGACAAATTTCACCTTCCCTCAACCACAGTCCACACTGCCCCGGCTGCGAAGAAGTTGGAACAGCCTCTCTTAACTTCGCTTGCAAGGCTACACACCCATGCTGTAGCCAACAGTCGATACAATCATCCAGCTGGTTTCGACTGAATGTAGCCCCGCATAGACACCGGAAGCCGCCACCTTCAACGCACTGAAGCCCCATGGCTGCTGTGTGGCGTTGGCATCCAGCGCGAGCCCGTGCACTGCGCATCCACAAAGCAACGAACGGGACATTGACCTGGCTGCAAAACATCTTGCACACACAAACGCAACAATCCACCTGCATGACAATCAACACGTGCTTGGCTTGATGGACCTGCCTCTGTGGTGATCTCTTCCTTACGACGTGCAACACAAGCAAGTCTAGACGGATGTACCATGTCCCGTGCCTCGTCCTTTCTCTCTTCATGGCTTTCCCGGTTGGCCACAACATTTACCTACAAGATATAAATGTCGGACATGTCCAACACTTCGAACATGACAAGGCTAGACTCAGACTCGCACCCGCCGCGGGGGCACGCGGCGCACCGGCCGAGGGGCCAACATGTGATGTCTATACCGCGCCCTTGCCACACATTCTGAAACGAGGCTTGTGCCTGGCAACTCACTTGAAATAGCAGTATAGTCACTACTGACTCTTCTTGTCTGGTCGCCACACATAAAACTGAAACTTGCTTCCTGCTCGGTCTACGTGCTGTGAGCCGGACATGACAGTCTTTCAAGTTTATACCCGCACAAGCCTCAGCTGCACCAAGCCTCTGCGTGACCCGAACTTTCTTTCGACTTCTCCATGGTAAATCCGGCCCAACATCTTCTTTTTCCAGCAACATTTATAGCCGACAGAAGTCTCAGGCGCAAAGGTCAGCGCAAGACTTCTAAGACACAAAATTGACCATGTATACATTTTTTTGCAAAGGCAACACTTAACATGCGTTGCGATGTCACATCAACTGTCATTTCAACTTCATATATACTCTCTGCCATATATCTGCATCTAGGTGACAACACGTCCCTGCTCACGTTGAACGGTTGGAGGCTGGCTGCCTACTTTGCTCCCGGCGGTTGTGCTCAGCTTTGATGGCATCCAACACTGGATTGCTTGCTGGCCAGTCGCACAGTGGCTTCATTTTGAAGCTTGGGAATGATTCTTGGCCACCGCGCTTCACGCTCACACATGGCTCATCCATGGCATTGCTCATGGCAAGCTGGTGGCAACGACGCTTCTTGCGCCCCGGCTGCTCGTGGACACCTTCCCCTTCACCTGCCACCACTGTAAGACGCTCTACCATCTCCAATGCTCCCTGCTTCCGTAACACCTCCAACGCCACAATCATAGATGCCTGATTTTGTGATGGCCTGAGGCGTGGCTTCACAATCTGCCACGTGACCAACTCAAATTTTACAATAACAGCTGCAAACACCAGGGTGGCTGCCCCTTGAATGGCAGCAGCCGGCACATCTCCAACATCCGCAGCGCCAGTCGAGGGAACTGCCATGGATGCAGACTTGCACCTGCCAAAGAAGTAGATACTTTTGCCTTACTAAATGACTAACTTCGCTTGTCCGTATTTCTTGTGCAATCAAGCTACTTTGGGCACAAGGCATGCTTCTTCAGATCCACCTCCCCCACGTTCACAACAAAGCGCTCAGCCATGAGCAACGAGAAGTAGACGTTGATAGCGCCTCGGACGTCAATTTTCCGCACAACCCAGTCCCATTCAGGCGTCGATTGTTCCTCTCCCCTTCGCGTCGCCAGCGCCGCAACGACCTGCGGCTGCAGTCAGACGATGCCGTGATGAAATCCCACAAACTCCTATTAAATCAGCACTTCAAGAAGCATTCAAACTCCACATGCTGCAGTTGCACCTCAGAAACTGTGACCAAGCGTTCCACCATCAGATGGTGCGCAAGGCGCTCCACCACATCACGAAACTTGAGAAGGAAGGGGACTACCTTGTCCCCGCGAACAGCATACTCCCTCATGCCCTCTTTGATTTTCCTCCACACCACCTGAACCTGACAGCAAAAGCGGCACATGTTGCGACACCATGTCCCTAATGACTCTGTTTTCATTTTCCCGGTACAAAGACTCTGGATAAGCCCCGGACCAACTCATATGCTTCAAGATCTAGCTCGCTGCGCATTACAGGCTCTGCAGACTCTGCATATTCATTGCCCGGGTCCCGCAGCCACGCTGCATCAAGAAGAAACTCGTACTTGCGCGTCTGCAGTGTCGTGGCGAACTCCTCCAAATGTTTTTGCAACGATCAGTGATCAGGGAATGCAGCTGACTTGACACAGAAACCTCACAGGCATGCTTGCTGTCAACACATATGTAGGCAGCAAATCTCAGCATTCCCGGCCTTGCTAACGTCTGGACTGGTGGCGAAGAGAAGTCGCTCGGGGACCAAGGCCTTCCTCACTCGGAACGTTGCCGCCGAGTGGTCTTCAAACATGTAATACTGCAGGCGATCGCGCTGCAATGTTGTCGCCAAGCCATTGGCGTAGTCAAAGGTCCTGACAGAAGAAACTAACACGGCACTATTGACTCAACACGCCATGTCCGGCTTCTGCGGTCTCTCCTGTCGACGTTGACGCCAACCATGCCACCACCAGCTGGCGTGAGGAAGTTAATCAATTCCTGATGGAACCGCGGATGCGACCCAGCTAACATAAAAACCCGCAAATCTAATCAATTTTGGATCCATGACGTAACACAGCTTCTGTCTATAGACACCCCTNTTCTGTCTATAGACAGCCCTTACCAAGTGGCCTGCATGGTCATCATTTGGGTGGCTGATGTACCTTTTGCAGATGCGCCCCTAGCAGGCATGATCGCAAGCCCCCACTCATCCGGGCAATACACGACCTTCCCATGCTTTTTGGCCATTATGGCCAGGGCGGAAAAATTCCCCACATTTCGCCTCATTGGGTCGCGTCCTTGAACGTATAATGATTTCGGTGCTTCCAAACGCTGAACAAGCCTGTAGAAGAAGTCTAAAAGATGGGTCTTTGCAGCACCACCCAATGACACGACACACACCGCCTCCATTATGTCAACCTTGCGCTCCCCTGCAATGGTTGCATCGGCGTCTTCCTGAATTTGTGCTAGAACCTCATGAACCCATTGAGGTACATTAGCTATGCTATCTTCTGAACGCACCCTCGGTGCATTGGCCGTCGGCCAACATTTGAACCCAGCTGGATGCAGCAGGCCGCTAAACACACAGTCCAGCAACCATGCTGCCAAGGGCGTGCAATTGAAGCTGCGTGCGATCTGAGAAATGCGAGCATTTCCTAGAACATTCAGGAACTGTTTCCCATTGGTCCCAAAGTTCCAAATGTCCTGGCACTCCTGCTCGGTCAAATGCCTCAGATATTGCTAGCATGGTGACCAAGCTTAAGTATAATATGCCGTGCTGCCCCACTCATGCACCCTTTCTGCTTGAGCGCCAGGCCCAAGCTCGTCTGAGCCATGATTGACCAAAGCCTGGCGAAGGACCGTCTCAATTCCAGAACTAAAAGCTTGGTAGCCACTACCCAAGGCAAATAGATCCGGCGAGTATAAAGACGCAATGGCTTCAGGCGTCAAAGCCTTTAGCTGGCCCTCATCAACATTTTTCTCCACACATTTCTCAACCAGAGGCACCAGCCCTGCGAGGATGGACCTAACAATGCATTCAACATGAACGAATCACCCACCGAATCCTTGCAAAGGAACAAAGACACTGTCTCTCAGCTGAGTGCAACACGCGTCCGCTTGGATCTTCATACCTTCTTGGACCTCCTCCGGCGCCGCATCCGCCACTTCCTGCTCCAAACACCGGCGAATCCTTTCGCTGTCTGGTGTCTGGTCTATGGATGTGGCTGCCACTTCCATAGCTCCGAGTGGCGACCCACTGGTTCGGACTGGTTCAGGCGTGGAAGAAGCCATTGGATCGAGAATCGAGAAAGAAACTTTGAGAAAGAAGACTTGAACCGCAAACTCTGCAGAATATTTTCCTTCTGAACCAATCTTAATGACACCAGTCTGAACCTGCTTCTGACGTTAACCACCAAGCCCTGCTGGCACAGTGCGGCAAGTGCGGCGTGACGCTTGTCTTTTTTCGGAGGGTTCATCACTCAATGTCAAGCCTTCATGTGCTGCGCACCACCACAAAGGCACAGACCATACAGTCCGATGCAACTGCATCCAGGTACGAAATCTGGACCTGCACAACACGTGAACAAAATCGAACTATATCCTTGACTGTTTGATGTCCTATACACACTACGACGTCACGAGCCTGCATCAAAACCATCAGGGAACAATTGGCTGCGCCTCAAGCAAGGAAGCAATACTACTTCACAGCATGCCCTGCATGGTAGCACACTCACATTCAGAACGAAGAACCTTGAATAAACCTCTATTATCAATTTTCCAGCCTCTGTACCCCTCCGCCTGCACGGGCGCGAGGCACACACTACCGCAAAAGCAAGTAAACACATATATTGCACAGCCTGGCAGTGGTTGCAATTCTGGCGACCTGTGACACGTCGAGCTGCCAATTTCCCTCAATAAATTGGCGACAGCTAAAATACTGCCTCAGCAGCACATCACTCAGACTCAGACGGATCCTGGCTCATGCTCTCATCCTCACACCCTGCATGTCACACCCGCGCACATTGAGCACAACAATTTGCAAACACGGTGGGTTCTGGTCAACTCACGGTGTCCTGTCTTCGTCTGCGCCGCACCACTGCAAGACCCCCTGCATGCCACATGCTTCGCTACAGTAAACATGCTTCGGATAAACAGCCTGAAATTTTACCCCAGGCTCTGGCCTGTCGTCTGAAAAGTCTTCTATAGGATCATCGTCCGTCGCCGTCCAGTCTGAAATTGGATCATCTGACAAACCTGTGGTCGGTGGTGCCAGCACATGCCAACCCCAACAACAGCATCAGCGTCACGCCATGCCTCCGCCCTTCTGCGGCGACCTGGCTGCGCTGCAGACATGATGCTGTATTATAACTCAACATGACACATGCTTGCAAGGCACCTGCCGCAAGCAGAGAACTCGCTCCGAACATCAATCATGTCACGGTCTGCCTCACCTGCGGCCCAAACATGTTGCAAGCTGAAACAATAGACAAATTCCTTCATGATGCGCCTGGCGCAACATCAGCCGCAACCTGCACTTTCATCCTCAGCAGGGTCACAAGCTCACTATACATGCCCTCGCATTATTATACCGCACATCACCTCAGCACAAGACCTTTCCATGTCGCCACTCCCCTCCAGCGAGCTGCTGGCCACCCCACCATTGCCTGCATGTACATCCAGACTTGACTCATGCAAGGCATTGCTACAGCGCTGTAGGCAAGCGCATGACGGCACAGCGCCTAAGGAACACTGGAACAGCATAGGCCTTAGCACTGGCACTCACTGCGTCCGTCCCGTCGCAGCAAACCACAGAGCGTTCAATTCATGCATCTTTTCGGGCACGGACGATGTCGCAGGCATAGCAGGTTGCGCGTCGTCGCCTGGAAACAGTGACGGATGACATCTGCGCTGACTGGCTGACAAAAGGCATAGAAGAGGGAACCTGCCTGATAACGACACCCGGCCACAAGACGACGTGGAATCACATTGCGTCGGCGCAACTGTACCTTTCCAACCATGCAATGCTCACACTAACCGAATGTCAAGACAGCATGCGCCTTCCGAGTTCTTGGGCGATGGACTTGGGCTGTCTAATTCCGTCGCGCATCCTGGCAAACCAGAGTTCATGCGCACATTCTTGGTGTCCTACAAGCCTCACCTTTCTCTGCTGCTTCGTGTGCTTCTTCTGCGCCTCGCGCCTCCAACGCCTCAATGTTCAAGACATGGAGTGGCAAGCCACCCATCCACGAACAGCCAGCTGTCAATCGGCATCACCCTGAGCCTACGACAAATCCACAGCGGGCGCACTGCCACGACATGGCACATTTAGAACGAAATCCCTCTATCCTTCATAAGCCCACTACAACGCATGGATATATCTGCCTCCTTTGCTGTGACTCTGACAACCATAAAACAGCCAGTAGCAGGTGCCCTATATCCCACAAACTTCTCTCATCTTCTCTGCCAATTTCTTTACAGACAGATTCATCATCTCAAGTGAAATGCAATCGATTTTCCTTGCGTCCAGACGCCCGTATTGATCATCAGCTACGTCGCAGCATCCACCTGCAAGACACCGCTATTCCAAAGGAAGGCTCTCTGACGGATTGAAGATGCAAGAAAGATCACTTGCAAAGCTAACACCCTGCAAGTGCGCTCCGCTGTACATGATACACAATATTTCCCTGCGCTTTACAAGCACAGCCCATATACATATGCCACGGCAAAATGCATTATGCGCGCACATCCGAACACGCTCACTGGAGCGAGGGGCGAAGAAGGATGCTTTGAGCATCAGCTCGCAGGTTCGCGTGAAGCCCGTTGCTATGTTCTGGCACTAGACCCATCAGCCGACAGAGACATAGCAGCCGCAGTTCCATGCAGCTGATGTGCGCGCAATTAAGCCGAAAGCTTTTTGATTCTTTCCCTTCTTGCCTCGCTTAGTTGGTTTGATGTCTGATGAGATATACTGGGTCTGACTTACCTTTTAACTGGGCAAGGCTTTCCCATGGCTGAAAGCACTGAGGTCTACACAGAAATCTCAGGGTGAACTGAGAAATAGAGCGACATAAGAAATCTCAGGGTGAACTCAGAAATCAAGTTTTTTCATATCGAACGAAAAATAACAAGTGTCGTTCATTCCCACCCGCCCTCCCACTACATACGTACACACGCGTTTTTTGCCCACAACATGATTGCTGATGATGTTTGTTCACTACCCGCCGTTTCCACAAATCACATCTTCTGATACATGCACAGGGTGAACTAAGAAATAGAACGAGAAAGCTTGAGATTGAAAGGTACTAAAGACAAACGATGCCCATACTTATCAGCTCAGAAAAGAAAAGGAAAGATCTCAGAATTGTTTTCTTTGGGTGGATTTATTAAACAGACCATTCAAATTGTTTAGAGGGCGGCAGTACCCTGCACTCATCAGAGTCCCACATTATCAATCATTGCTTCCACAATGCTAATATAGTTGATATACAATACCCCTTAATACTCCGAGATCTGTTGGTGACTACATACGCCCGGTTGAGATTCAACGCAGGTTCAGGGAGCCTTGCAGTGCTGCTGGTGCGACGCGTCGCCTGGTCGTCGTCCAGTCACACATTCGCTTGACTGGGCGTGATGTCACCAGACAACCCTTCTGGAATCGATGTGTAATTTCCTGGAACAAACCGTGGTTCTTTGAAATCAAACATCAAGGGCATGAGCAAACAGAAAAATCACTGTGACATGAAAAGGAAAAATTCCAAGTCTACACTTGTGCCATCATTCGCTCCGACGACAGTTCCACCGTCAAAGAATTCAGCAAGGCCAATGGTCTGAGGATCAAAGAAGAAATTCGCTAGATAGCTCCTACGCAGAAAAACTTTCTACTGGGACACCAGAAAACAACCAAAAGCAGCAGCAGATAAAAATTATACCAGCATCGACCCCAGATAGCCAAAACCAATTTTTGCGATATCAATGTAGAGAACAGTGTAACGTCTGCTTTGAATGTCTAGGTTGAATTGGTGGCCCTGAATATAGGAGAAAGATATGAAACAAAAATTGGCACCCTGCAATGGCACCCAGCAATGGCACCACGTCCACTCCAGTCTCAGCACACTACAATGGCTCCCAGCAATGGCACCACGTCCACACCTGGCATCCTGGAATGGCACCCAGCAATGGCACCACGTCCATTCCCCCAAAATTAAAGTTTGTCAACCATACCACACTACAATGGCACCCAGCAATGGCACCCCAGTAATGGCACCACGTCCACTTGCTCGGAGTTGGTCGTCACCCGTCTAGCACACTACAATGGCACCCTGCAACCACGTCCAATCCGCCAAAGTGGTTCGTCGCTCCCCTCCCCCCTAGCCTCGTGGAAGTAAGAACCCCTATAGTTATCGCTATCTGGGGGAAAAAGAACACCAACCCTGTATATAGTTTGGAACAAGGCGCCTAAAGCCATTCATTGACCTATGCAAAAAACCAAAGTATATGATATGATATGATATGATATGATGATATGGTGATATGATATCAAGTTATTGAATGAAATGAAATGAAATGAAATGAAATGAAATGAAATGAAATGAAATGAAATGAAATGAAATGAAATGAAATGACATTAAAAAACATAAATATACAATATGAAATGGAATGATATGATACGCAATTCAATTGTGAGAGGGAACCATGGACCAAGAGGAAAACAAGATACAGCAAAACATTTCCCTAGCAACCAACAACCACAAGCTCGTCACCTACATGTCTTGACCCTATATGGCACAACAAGAAAGCAATGGACCAAGAAAAATAGCACCGGGTCATACTTGTGACTGATGCATCTGGGCCAACCCCCCTCCAGCTTTTTTCTTTTTAATCCTCACCTCCTCTGCAGATGCAATGACACGTTCCTACCAACTGACACGACCTTGACAAGAAAAGAAACAGAAGGGCAGTGGACCAAGACAAACTAGCACCGGATCATACTTGTGACTGATGCATCTGGGGGGGAGGCGCTGCGCCCTCCCCCCCAACCCCCCTCCA
>DF239508.1:162455-202577 GCA_000507305.1 Breviolum minutum Mf 1.05b.01
TGCTGCTTTTGAAATGTTTGGTCTCTTCCAGCGAACCTTCTCTACTCCGTTCGACGTCTTTCTTTTGGTCCATGGAATAAAACTAGATGACAACCATAACCTGACAACCCCCACCCAACATGTCATGGTGGGGATCACTCGAAGTAAAGTAGTTTCTTTGAACCTGTTCTGGGGGTTAGATTTCTGGGGGTCAGATTAGGGGGTTTTGCTGTAAAGATGTTTTTTCTTTTCTGAAAGATTTTTCAAGATTTTAAAGTACATTTGCCTTTGTTTCCTTCCATATTTTTGCTCCGCTTTTTTTTGTAGATTGAAACAAACCCGAACAAAAACTAAACCTTGAACCGTAAACTCTAAACAACTAACATGAAAACCCACAACATTTCCAATTATTTTTTGAAAGGAAATATTTTTTGCAGATTCTTCTTTTGTTTTTAAAGAAAAATAAGGGAAAATTAAGAAAAAGAAAGGGTAAATGTCGGTAAATAGTTTTTTGAAGATGTTCATGGTGAAAGCCAGGTCCAAGATTATACGTGTTTATTTTTTAGTTCTATTTCGATTTTTCTAGGTTCACCAAAAACCTACGCTGTATTCCCAGCAATGTTACAATGTTGGATGCTGATTATTGTAGTGGGCCCCCCAAAGTAAAATGTTCAGATGGTCACTTGTAGTGCTGTATACTCGGTCCCACGGTCTTGACATTTACAAGTATCCCTTTGGGCACCACCTAGCTCATTGTTTTGTGACATACAAACAGACACAGAAAAACGCCTAGATGCATATACCGCCCGCCATTTTTATTGGGGCTGGAAGCGCGGATGCAAACTAGAGAAAATTGGGATGGGTGTTCTTTCTGGGTTTTTCCAATCTTTTCAACTGTACTACACAAAAAGGCAGAATGTCAAGACAGCAGGTTTTTTCCTTGCGAATCTGTGTCTGACAATTCTGTACACATGAACGGCGGCTATTCTGTGGCCCCAAAAAAGGAGATTTAGGGAGACCCCCCACCCCATTTTAATTTCGTTTCTCAGGTTTAGGCACCTTAAGGTTCCTTGCAACCCAATCATGGCAAAACATATTCTATACATAGAGTGCCGATGCACATTCACGGGCTGGGTGAAGCTGTTTCAGTTTGAATTGAATTTCCAACTGCGAGTTAACATTTTGAGGCCAGAATTTCTTGGAAACCATCAAGTTTGGCTGTCATGTTGGGAAGGGCCCTTTAGAACAGAAAAAAAAAATTGAATACTTTTACACAAAGAACTTTCTTACAAAAAACAAACAGCTGGTTTTCGTGGACATTCCCTACGTGATTGGTTGCCGTGATGTCTGTGAATCGTGAAACACGGGCTTGGTTTGGAGAACTGTCTTGACACCTTCAAGTTCCTTGGAACCTAATCAATGCAAAACGTCAGGGTGGAACAGCTTCTGTGGGTGCTTTTCGTTTTCAAGACAATGACGCTTTGATTCAGCTTCAATTGGAACTGAGTTTTCCATCTGCGGAATTGAAATTGTTTAAAGAACAATCAGCTGTTTTGGTGGACATTCCCTGCGTGCTTGGTTGGCGTCATGTCCGTGAATCGTGAAACACGGGCTTGGTTTGGAGAACTGTCTTGACACATTAAGGCTCCTTGGAACCTAATCATAGCAAAACAAATTCCATACATAGAGTGCCGATGCACATTCACAGGGGAGCAGCTTCTGTGGGTGTTCTTTGTTTTGAAAACATTGACGGTTTGATTCAGTTTCAGTTTGCATTGAACTTTCCATCTGCGGAGTTGACATTTTGGTGGCCACAAATTCCTTGGCAGCCATCAAGTTTGTCTGCCAGATGAAAAACTGCCGCTTGAACACTTTTACACAGCAATTGTTGTTAGAAAAAACAAACAGCTGTTTTCGTGGACATTCCCTACGTGATTGGTCGCCCTGACGTCTGTGAATCTTGAAACATGGGCTTGGTTTGGAGAACTGTCTTGCCGCCTTAAGGTTCCTCGGAACCGAATCAATGCAAAACAAATTCCATACACAGAGAACGTCGATGCAGATTCAGGGTGGAACAGCTTCTGCGGGTGTTCTTTGTTTTGAAAACATTGACGGTATGATTCAGTTTCAATTTGAATTGAACTTTCCATCTGCGGAGCCGACATTGTGGTGGCCAGAAATTTCTTGGAAACCATCAAGTTTGGCTGTCATGTTGGGGAGGGCCCTTTGGAAGAGCAAACTTGCTTTTTGAACGCTTTTACACAGAGAATTTTGAGGTGTTTTCGTGGACAGTCCCTACGTGATTGGTTGCCGTGATGTCTGTGAATCGTGAAACACGGGCTTGGTTTGGAGAACTGTCTTGACACCTTCAAGTTCCTTGGAACCTAATCAATGCAAAACGTCAGGGTGGAACAGCTTCTGTGGGTGCTTTTCGTTTTCAAGACGATGACGCTTTGATTCAGCTTCAATTGGAACTGAGTTTTCCATCTGCGAAATTGAAANTGCGGAGCCGACATTGTGGTGGCCAGAAATTTCTTGGAAGCCATCAAGTTTGGCGGCCCTTTGGAAGAGCAAAACTTGCTTTTTGAACACTTTTACACAGAGAGTTTTGAAGTGTTTTCGTGGACATTTTTTTTACATGATTGGTTGCCGTGATGTGTGTGAATCGTGAAGCACGGGCTTGGTTTTGAGAACTGTCTTGACACCTTCTGGAACCTAATCAATGCAAAACGTCAGAATGTTTTTTGTTTTCAAGACAATGACGCTTTGATTCAGCTTTAATTGGAACTGAGTTTTCCATCTGCGAAATTGGAAATTTGACAATCAGCTGTTTTGGTGGACATTCCCTACGAGCTTGGTTGCCGTGATGTCTGTGAATCGTGAAAAACGGGCTGGGTTTGGAGAACTGTCATGACACATTGAAGTTCCTCGGAACCGAATCAGTGCAAAACGTATTCCAAACATAGATTGCCGATGCACATTCACGGGGGAGCAGCTTCTGTGGGTGTTCTTTGTTTTGAAAACTGTGACGGTACGATTCAGTTTCAGTTTGAATTGAACGTGCCAACTACTGAGTTGACATTTTGGTGGCCAGAAATTTTCTTGGAAGCCATCAAGTTTGGCTGTCAAGTGAACGCCCATCGCGTTTTGTAGACATGCAAGAATGTGCCATACCTTACTCCCAGGTGCAGGGCAAGCCAAAACCCAAGCATCTTCAAATATGTTCAAACAAAAAAATGGAACCAACTTAAAGTTCGAAACAGACTCAGCCCCAAAGAGTTGTCTCGAAGCACTTTAATGTTCGAAAAGATCACTCACCGTTTCACCGGGGAGCCACTTAGTAATCTTCTTGTCACCTGGCTGAATGATGTCCCACATTGGCTCTTGCCTGGGGCGTCGAGCCAATCCCGCATGTCCTCGACATCACAATAGTCTGAATCAACGGCAAAATCTGGATCATCGGCTGTTGCTGCATGGCCTCGCCGCAAGAACCTTAAAAAAGGAACATGTTTGAAACTATGAAAATGGCCCCTTCAAATTTTATGCTGATTTTTGCCATGCAGGTATTTGCTCTGTCACGCATTAAAAAATGAATGCAACTTTGAAAATAGATCCAAGAGACTTGTCTGGTAAAGTTTCAGCCACACTTGAATACAAAATGCTCAGAAACGCATCTACACTTCGAGTGTTCTGTCTGGACCCACCTTTGCCTTTGCCAAGACGTAGGTCTGTTGCCAGATTGATGCACTTGCGCAATCGATTAATGCCGATGGCCAAGATGTCACACAAGCAAGCTCTTCCGACGATGCGGCCCAAGAAGGAAAAGGTCGGTCTGTCATCACCGCTGCCAAAGGATGTGCGCATCTAAGTTGGTACAACAATGCAGGGCAGGAGCTCAACAGATACTAATGCAATGTTAACTAATAACAGTTTATGATATTAAGTTTGACTTCTCACCACAGCTCATCGAAATTTTGACAAAGGTTGCTACATGAATTTGAGTTCAAGTTTCGAATGAGTCCTGCTCAGCCTTGGACAAGCTCCAGAAGCTATTCAGAAATTCACGGCATTCCTTGATGTTGAGTTTCCGGTAAAAATCTTTCAGACTACCTGGGCCGGAAATGGACAAAACAGGACCCACCACATCATCAATGACATGTATCACAATATTGTCCAGTCAGCCAACTGTCTCAAACAAACACCCCAAAAATACAGCTCCCTAAATCAGTCCAGGAACATTTACATGCAGCTCTCTTGCACAAACCAGTCAATCTTTCAGTGTCAAGAGCTGCTTTCCTCAAGCTATGATCTTCTTTGGACTCGGCATTGGAAGCTCGAGCCGTATTGTCGTAGTGCCTTTTTTTCGGCATTTCTTTAGCTGCGCCTTTTTGTAGAAAAATGCTATTTTCAAAAAGTTTCATCCCGCTCCAGTTCAGGCTGACAATCTTGTTGCCAGTGTAGTCATTTCCATCATCCTTGTACTTGTCCTCCGCAATTTCAGAAGAGCGCAAAGAAGATGATGATGATGGCCTTGAAGGCATGCTTGGAACACGTGGCTGCCTTTCCTCAGGCTCATCACCAAACAAAACCAGCCTTTTGATCAAAGGCTTCTTTGCATTTGCCCGTGGCTGCTCCTCTGGCTCTTCACCAAACAGCCGTTTCCTGACAACCTCTTTGGGTCGTTCCTCAGGTTTATCCTGGAACATGATCACACAATGACTATGTCATGTACAATGTATGTTTATCAGACTTGAAGTGTTTTACTTACTATCGTCATTACAGATTTGAAGTGTTTTACTTATTATCGTCATTACTATAAATGATTTCCAATATCTAAATACCTAAAAAATAAATGTCTTGCTGTAGGGCACGTCAGGGTGAAGCAAGACTTGTGTTTCGATGTAATGTGACGATCCTGGCAAAGGCTTGAAATACTTTGAAACAAATGTAAGGTAGTTTAAGGTACACACATGGCTTGGCTTGCTGATTGTAAAAGCAGAAGGCTAGAAGCGGACCATGGGCGTGTCTCTTAATACAGGACTTTCAATGTACCAACAGCACACTATGATCATTGCATTTTTTCCCAGGGCACGCATGGTTTTGAGAGGTCCAGTCTCCAGTAATTACATCCATGTTTTTGGGCTGTACAGGGGCCACATCAGACACACAAATAATACTCATCAAAATGGTGAAAAAAGCACAGCCAATGTGCATACCATTGCCTGCCATCTTCCTCAAGCTGCTGTCGGTGGCACCATCCAAAGATCTAACATCCTTACTCAAGAGACTTATTGATCATGACAGAGTTCAATGTAAAATCCTGACTGGCAACCGGCAACTATTTCAAAAACAAGGACATGATGTGCCCACCAAGAGGCAGTTCCAAGACCATTGCCACTGGTCGCCCTGCAAGGGTACCCAAGGGATGCCAGCATCTCTTTGCCAATCCAATAGCGCCCCTTCCTGCGAGACCTTGGTCCGAGTTTTCTTATTCACTTACAATCATTGTGCTGGACAGAAAATCAAACAATCACAGGCCCCCATACAGCAAAAAAAACAAGTACGGATAATTTCTATGTTGCAAATTGCCAATGACCAAACATGACTGTTTGTCATCAGGGTAAAAAGTGCTCCGTCCACGGTCTCAGTGCGTTTGCGATGATGTGGATTGCTCGACAAGTCATACCACTGCTTTTCAGGCTCCATTTCCTCATAGAATTCTAAGTGCCGTTGAGCAGAAGGGCACAGTTCTGACGGCGCTACTTCAGTTGAGGTGGCAGTTTCAAAGACTCGAGGTGTAAGCTTCAGTGGCGTTCCTGCTGGCATCAAAAGGATGTCCCTCAGCTCTTCACATGAAAACTGACAGCTCCAGTAAAAACTCTTGAAGGATTCAGCAGGATCCTCCACAATCGATCTCGCGATGTCGGCTCTCCAAAGTGTCGAGGAGACAACCTCAGGTATATCAAATGCACAAAGTTGACCTCAAGTTGGGCATGCATGTTTGTCAAGCAGCATCGCTTTCTCAATCTGGAATTTCGTATTACAATGCAAATAGTCGTCCTGCAGTTGCAAGTAGGCCATCAATTTGAGACTCAGTGCTTTGCTGAAAGAACAATTGCCATCAGTCTTCAAGAATCAAGGTGAGTTAAAACAAGTGCCAGGCCTCATCAAATTCAGTGACATTTTCATGAAGCGAGAGCCGTGTTCTTTTGATAAAAGCAGTCCCAACATCGTGGCACTTCTTCACATTCTCATTGTCAAATTTCTCACGATTTCCCATCCTTGGTATACTGTATGCAAGGAAGAGTCCCCTGAGGATCCACAAAATGTCACACTGATATTTGTGACTAGTAGCTTGCTGTGGGCAACGCAAGGAGCGCCAATAAATCCCACTGCATCTTGAATACCAACATCACACCTTAATTGTGCAAAGTTAAGTCCGAAGTCAGTTGCCTGAACTCCCAAAGAAGCTTGAGAAAGTTGAATTTTTCAGAGATACATTGCAATCACTGCAGGCCAAGAAACCACCCCTCCTCATGCACACAACACGGCACTTCGGATGCAATCTTTAGCTTTTTTGGATTCCAGTCAGTGTCAAAAGGTGGAGCCGTTTTCAAAAGGTTGAACACATTCTTCACCAAGCAAACATCAGGATAATGGCGCTTCAGCAGCATTTGGCACATGCGAGCCTTCTCAACCGGGAAGTCTCACTGACTGGGAAGTCTCGCTGACTGGGAAGTCTCTCATCCACCCATCGATTATTCATCTACTACCCCACCTACTCTCATGATGATGTATCTATCTTCGAGCCGTGTAGAATGCCTATGAAAATATAGGGTATATCAAAGACAAGAAACGATTTTTAGAACTGATGTGCTTTCCTTTGCTACTACACCTCATCCTTCGTATAAATGTATATATATACATGTATATGTAAATATGAGCAAATATCTACCTTTTAAAGCTGTGGTATTTGACCAGCATGCCTGATTAAAAGAATGATCTCCAACATATGTTTAATATAAAGTATCAAGAGGCATGATACACTAACGAAATTTGCAGCCCCGTAACCATCAAGCAATGTTCTGCTTGCAGCTGAAAGCCCCATCGCCAGGCACAAGCTGCATCTAGAGTCAGCAAGGCTTCACCAAGGCACTCAATGCCACTGAACAGTGAAAACACTCGCCACCGAACACATCCTTGGATCAACTTAAAAACATTAGTCTAAAGTGAGTCAGTAAAGTGCTGCTGTGTGATGATTTTGAAGATTAGGCAAGAATCGAAGTTTGTTTTTGATAACATCCTCACCCCAAAGTTCGCAGCACCTATCCAGCAATACTTGTGGCCATCGAAGGATTTCATCAGCGCTCCCGGGCACAGGGAAAGGGACGGACCTTAGTTTTAAGTTTTAACATGTTTTTGGGTGAACAGACTACTAACCCATTGCAGCTTCTCATCATGGCATGACTACAATCAGTGACAGCTGAGCCACAGTTGTGGAAGAATGACATCAATGGTCTCATCATCACGCTTGCGCTTCTTGGCAGGCGCGTGAGCATGGTTGGCCATCCTGACTACAGGCCCTTTTGAGCCTTCTAGCTGCCACACTGCAAGGGTTGAACATTCCAACAGCTTCGTATTCATTGGTTGGATTCCCAGCCACAATTTAAACATTTGTTGTTGCAAAATGTTGCCTTCCCAGGCTTTCAGACTTCCCAGCCAGAATTACATATATAAACACTTGTTGTTGCAGACATTTACTTCAACTTCACATTGACATCACATGTTAATTTTTACATTAGCTGAAAAAAACTTGATGCAGGCTGTCTTTAAGGGCCAGGCTGTGTCCATATCAGTGGGGTGACTTCAGGCCTAAGCAATCAATCAGTCAATCATCAAATTTCAAATCTTAAAATCAATCTCGTTGACAAGGGTGATTTTGCATTTCTGATGACACAAAGTGATTGAAGTGACTGTCTCTGAGAGCCATGCAGCAGTGGAATTGGCAGGCCTCAGCATTGACGACGTCCTTTTTTCCCAACGCTCCCAGCATTGATGACGTCCCAGTCAATTTTGATTTGTTGATTGCTTCCCAGCATTGGTGACTTCCCAGTCAGTCTTAATTTGCTGATTGCTTCCCAGCATTGGTGACTTCCCAGTCAGTTTTAACTTGCTGACTGCTTCCCAGCATTGATGACTTCCCAGTCAGGCTTCACACAGTGAAACTGCTTTTCGCTTTTTCACACAATCTCCATCATTGCGTCGCCATAGCCATTTTTCAGGCTGAGAAATTTCAAGCTCAAGAATTGCCATAGCCATTTGTTGGCCTAGGCTTTCAAATTTTAAATGGAAAAAGAAAACTGCCCACCTGCGATCGTCCAAGTTCAGGAAACCGAAATCTTGATGTCATACTCAGTAAGCACCATAGAGACCCGCGGCTTCGAAACCACACCAGGGTTATTGCCAGCATCATCGCCAGCGCTGAAGTCCGAAGATGCCACACCGGGGACAGATAGAAATTCACATGCGAAACAGTTTTTTAAAGCAATATTCAAGAACAGAACATGGAAAATTGAAAAATGCACCCCGAAAAGACCAGCACCACCACCATGATTCAGCAAGCGAAGCCAAGAGGCTGACTGCTGCCTTGCGCTTCAGAGATGGTGCTCGAGTAGGCACCAAGTGCTCACCTGCAAACATGGTGAACAAAGGCAGCTGAAAATACAAATGTTTCCAATCACAAACTTCAAAACAAAAAGCAAGAAAAAGCGTCGCACACCAAGCCTTGCCAATCAGTAGGAGTTTGGCCAGCGCCAGCTTCAAGGCCAGGTTCACCGCCGCTCTCCGTCTCTGGGTGCCAGACACATCTTCAGAAGCGCCTGAGAATTTTGTTTCAGATTTCTTGGCAACTTGAATCTTCAGGCTTTTATGAATCAATGAATGCTGACAAATTGAATCCATGCAAAATTTAGAACCGGCCAGGGCACTCAAGGTGCCAGTCAAGCCAATGTCAAGGGGCGCAGCTTCAAGAACCTCACAGAGAATGCAGAATGGGATAGAAGAATGAAAGAAAAAACGTTCAAAAACACATTATTAAAGCTTAAAACTTAAAATCAACAATGATCAAAATTCACCAATCTCTGACAGAAAACTTCAAGGCTTTGGTGGGTCTCAGCTTCTGCGAACCAACTGGCAGGCGCAGATCCAACAAGCTGGCCATTCCCGTCCACCACCGCGAAATCGGCAGACATCTTCCATGGCCATCGTTATCCAAAAAGGAGCAAAAGGGTATCCCACCACAATTTGAGATGCTTCCCAGCTGAAAATTGCAGCGTAATGCAGAGGTGTTATAGCAACAACGAGACAGACACACCACTCAAAGGCATGTTAAAACTATGCATGAAATGCATTAGAAACTGAACTGACTCAACTAAATTGCGCTGACCGGCAGGCACTGGACTTATGCTGCCATGTCTGTGGCAAGTACCTGGGGCTGGGCCCCAGCTAGCTTCCCAGCTTGAAACGCGAGCCAAAACACCCATTCCTGGCTTGCCAGCCTACTTGTGGCTCCCCAGCCTCTTTGCGGCTTCCCAGCCACCATATTATATCATTATGGTTTCCCAGCCCAGTCTTAACTTAAGATTTTTAAAGGCTTCCCAGCCCATGGTCATAAGAATAAATGTGTGGCCCCCCCTTCTAGGAACCTGTCTGTGGACCGCGCTCTACAAAACATCTATTACCACGGAGATGGCTGAGCAGGCGCTTTAGCCCTTGGCCCTGCTGTTGGCCCCAAAGCCGCACACCTGGCCAATAGTGTGATCTAACCCACCCCTTGTGGGAGGATTTGGGTAGGGCTAAGCTATGTACAATAAATTCAGAAGATCTTGACATTGAGTAGGCTTCTCAGCACAGTGCAGCTTCCCAGTCAATGAGTTCATGATGGTTTTTTAGTTGAAAGTATGGGAAGCCGAATAAAGAATTATACCAGTAGTACCGCACAAGGCGGTGGCGGAAGTTTCAAAATAGGAAACCTATAGGAGAGATGTGCTGTTGTGAGTCACAGGTGGCAGAGCAAAAACAATGATGAATGAAAGTGACTAACCGACTACATGACTGTTTGGGCTTCAACGTGAATNTCGTATGCAACGAACCAGTGCGACGAACGGATGCAATGATGAGATGCCACAGAAGATATGCCATTGCCATGGCGCACCTTTTTCCTGTCATTCGTAACAAGTCTGGCGCTTGATCTTCTGGGCGTGAATGCCTGCGGTCAGAAGAGACACACAGGACACCTTCGTATCTACCAATCTCCAGCCATTCACACCGGACAAGTTCGAAGACATCCTAGATGCTATCTGCGATAAAAACAATTTCCCATCGAAGCTCACGAATCAAACCGGTCAGAAGAGACACAGTTATCTTCACACCGTCTGTGTGCTCCAACCTGTCCAGCCATTCACACCGGACAAGTTCGAAGACATCCTAGATGCTATCACCGAGTGCACCGAGAGACATTCAATTACATACACCACGTCACTGCCTTGCGTAGAATTGTCATCGGAACGTCCAAAAGTGCTCCGCAGACGACAGTTTTGGATCATTTTCACTTGCACATGTGCGTTTCGCCACAGTGCCAGGCAATTTTTCCACAGTAGAACGTCAAAAAATGCTCCGAAGACTACAGTTTTTTAACATTTCGACTTTCAAATGTGCTTTTCGCCACAGCGGCGTACAATGTTTCAGCATCTGAACTTCCAAAAGTGGTCCGAGGACTACAGTTTTTTAACATTTTGACTTTGAAATGTGCTTTTGGCCACAGCGGGGTGCAATTTTGCGACATCGTAACTTCAAAAAATGCTTCGGAGCTGACGTGTTTTGTACATTTTCGCTTCAAAATGTGCTTTCCGCCACAGCGGCGTACAATTTTTCAGCATCTGAACTTCCAAAAGTGGTCCCGGATCGTCAGTTTTTGCTCATTTTGACTTGCGAATGTGCTTTTCGCTACAGCGGCGTGCAATTTTTCGACATGTCAACTTCCAAAAGTGGTCCGAGATTGTGGTGTTTTGCTCATTTTGGCTTGCGAATGTGCTTTTCGCCACAGCGGCGTGCAATTTTTGATGTCACCTCTCAGCACCTACCTCCGCACCCGCCGCTTTAACAGGCCTATACTTTTGGACTGACCCGACACGCGAATCTATGAAAAAACACAGCATTTCGTGACTTCTCTAACATTTGGCGCGGACGAATTTTCTTTCTTCTAACTTTCTGACTATTGCTTCTTTTGTCGACTGACTTGACTACTCGACTACTGCTTTTCAACTCTCCATATTGTCGGAAGTTTCTATTTAAACTTCCTTCGATCAGCCAATACGCTATAGTTTGACTGGCACTACAGGAATTTTCAAATAAAGTGGCAATCAATTTGAGGACCTTTTGGCCTAGTGAACTGATGATGGAGCATCTCCTCAGAATAAAAAGGAGACATCCAAATAGCTCTAAGGCAATCAAGCTGAGGACTTTTTGGCCTAGTGAACCGAAGATGGAGCATCTCCTCAAAACAAAAAGGAGGCAGCCAAATAGCTCTAATATCCATCCACTTAGATTTGATAAAACTTTTCTTCGAAACCGCAAAAAAAAAGCAGGAGCAGCATGCCAAAGCATGCCACAGTCGGTCCGCAAAGCGCTCTGTGCGACACGCATGCGAAACAGCGAAACCCCAGCAGGACCCGAGCACGGGGCTTTGCAATTCGTCCGCAGACGTGGTGCCGAAAGGGCCTCGTCAAAACCGCTTAAAACAAAAGCAGAAGCAGCGTGCCGAAGCATGCCACAATCGGTCCGCAGAGCGCTCTGTGCGGCACGCATGCGAAAGAGCGAAACCCCAGCAGGATCCGAGCCCAGGGGCTACTACAGTTTCTGCGGCCGTTATAACTTTACCTATAACTATTATAGTTTTAACTTTACATAACTTTTTTGTAACTTTGTTTTTCTCAAAAAATACATTATTTTGAAAACAAAAAATCAGAAAAAAACTGCTGGATTTATTTTTGAAAACCACATTTCCATGTTTTGTTATAGAACAGCGATGACCCATATGAACGTAAAAGCAACGGGTCGGCATTCCGTCGTTCTTTCTATAGCTTCTAAATCTTTCAAGTTGAGCATTCAACCCAGTCTTTGCAGTTTACGCTGTTCTATTTGTAAATAACTATACGGTTCATGTATCCACACCTCGCACGCCACGTTTCACGTTCTTTGTCCACCTACTGGGGCTCTTTACTTCTCTCTCTTGTAACGGTTTCAAAGGTGCCCTTCCGGCCCGGTGTGGAACCAAAAACGCCGCGCAACTTGGACAAAAATGAAGCCCGTCGGCTAGTATAGTTTTAATTTTACAAACCTTAAATAAAAAGTGACGCAAATTTGACATATTTGATATGGTTTTGTAATTTTTGCCACGTGTGCCAAAAGAGTAGTTTCACGTGCTTTTGTCATAGGTTTTAAACCAGTTATCACCGCTTAACGGATATCTCCGTGAAACTGTTCAAAAAGAAAACAAAGATTATTCTCATAATCGGGTTTTTCAATTTCAGGTGTCAATATAGATCATAATTTACACGGCGATGACCCACATGAACGTAAAACAACGGGGTGGCATTGCTTCGTTCTTTCTATACCTTGTGAATCTTTCAAGTTGAGCAATCAACTTTACCATGAAGAAAGAATAGACATGGTAATGACCATTCTACATGCAAATATTCATTAATTACATATAGTACACTTTTTCTTTAAATCAATTTTCNCATGCATGTGCACTCTATTTCAAAAAACTAAACTTACTATATGACCCGAGGAACATGGCCAATGACAAGAAGATTGACAAGATACTGGTGCACTGCCATTGGATCATGAAGGATGGTGTTCCGCACTTCAGGCGTCACATGCTTGGTGGCACGCACAAAGAGCAACTTGACTGTGTTTATAGAATTATTTTCATGAAAGTGTTTTTCGGTGAATTTGGGATCCTGAGCTAAGTCGTCCAATCAGCTTCTACAAAGACATATGGCAAATGAATGACGCTGAATTTGCAGAAGCCAAAGACAGGCTTGTAGAAAGTCTCAAGCAATATAGGACCTGATCACAAGGATCACGCACGCATGAAAACCCATTTCATTCATTATATACGGTCATTACCGGTTCAAAGCATGAATTATTTGCATTCACGGTTTTCACCCTATATCGGTTTTGACCGCTCATGGTTGTCACCCCTATATACGGTTTCCACCGGCTGGGTCGAATTATTCTCATTTGAAACAAGTATAGGCAATTTGGGGTCAAGGATCAAAATGCCTAGTGTTAATGAGTTTCTGAAAAAAGTAGCTGCTTCAGAGAAATTTCTGAAAAGCATCGGGGCGCTAGGCAACTTTAATGATATAGAGAAGGCACAGTTCAAGAAGCTTGAAACTGCCGTGGCCCAGAGCCGATGGAATGAAGAAGATACAGCAGTGGCTGTTGCTGCCGTGAAAGAAGCTTCGAAATTCAGCGACCTACACAAGCAAGCTTTGCTCCAGCAGATGGCGAAGAACGTTTGCAAGAAAGAGGCGCCCAAGGCTTTGAAAGGCCCTTCAGTTGCTGGCCAAGACTATTCCAGCCTCCATCGGTTTTTTGACCCCTGGTTTGTGGCAACAACTTCAGCATCATGACACACTGCACCGCCTGCATGCACTTTGCAGCCATGCAGCCAAGTTAGGTTTGCAGCAGCCGACAGAGGTGACTTTGGGCACTATGATGGCATGTGTTTTCTGGCCAACATGGAGCAAACAGATGCCAAGTCGTGCTGAGAAGTACAGGTTGGGCCAAGGGTTGAAGCCCGCGTTGCGTCAAGTCTGGAAGGGGTATAAGGACAAAGGTGCAGCAAATCGTTTGGAGAAGCTACCTCCTACATTTGGTGAGCTGCCACAGTCACATCACTGTATCTTTGAGAATGAGTTTCCTGTCCTGTCCATTGTTCCAGTTTTATGGAATAACCTGCACCAAGAGCGGTCATCACCGAAAAAAAATGCAAAAACGGTTGTCACCGTTCCTTATTCTTTCATTTTGTAATAATTTCAAAAAAGTTTTTGATAGAGTAGTTGGTTTTAAGAATTTGCTCTAGCAGCCAAGGACGCCTACTTCGCCAACGTTTCAGCTTGAGGTATGGGTTAGCACGTTTCCCTTGAGGAGTACTGGAACTGGTGTGAAAGGCAATGGAGCTGGGCAAGACTTGGTGCAGCTTCTATTGCAAGTTGTGCGCGCAAACAAAGGCAATGGCAATGGTTTTGGTCGTAGTGACACCCAATCACTTGCAAGTGAAGAACCTCTACCTTTGCTTGATGTAGATCGAGGCGTTCCTTTGGAAGAGCAGCATGGGGTGAACACCAAAGAGGTGAAGCACCTGCACGCTCTTAGGGACGCAGAGGATTCACAAGAAGTTGCAGAGGTTCACCAAGAACAAAAACTCGAAGTTGCAAAGGCCAGCATGAAGCAAGAAGTGTCAAAGAGCGCAGAGAAGAAACAAACAGTTGCAGAGACCTTGGCACAATTGAAGCAGGCATACCAACAGAGCAATGCTTCGAGAAAAGCAGAAATGGAAAAACAAGGCGATAGAGATCAACCGACTGAAAGTGGAGCAAGTGCACCAGCAAAGCCGGTGCCATCTAGGAACCACACAAAAAGAAAAGCAGAAGAGGAGAAGGAAGGAGGACAAGATGAAAAGCAACATGTTCCTGTTCAGCCGGAGAAGAAAAGAAATGATGCAGGAAAAGAAAAGTCTGAAAAAAAGAAGGTGGTTCCAAAGACCAAGGAAAAGAAGGCGGAAAAACCACAGAAGGAGAAAAAGAAGGAGGAAAAACCACAGAAGGAGAAAAAGAAGGAGGAAAAACCACGACGAGATCTCATCATGACCAAGAAGTGTGTGACCAGTCGAGCCTATCACAGAACAATGGATGCTAACAAACACCTTCCAAAGGATGAGGCCAAAGTTTCAGCCAGGAAAGCAAGTTTTCAAGCTGGTGTGGACTGGGACAAGGAGTATGGCGGCATACATTAGGAACCTTGGCCAAAGTCAGCCTACAAGTTAAAGCCTTTGCGTTGATGGACGCAAGACGGCATGCAAACATTGGGGAAAAATCATGGTGTTGACCGCTTAAAAGAAGAAACGGTGTTGACCGCTTGAACGGTTGTAACCGGTGAAAAAAAAAGGTTTTGACCGAAGCAACGGTTTTGACCGGTTAAAAACACGGTTTTGACCGGTGAGCTAAATATTGGATGATCGGTAGTATATATACGTTTGTGTTTGTAAACACTTTTAAACACCATACAAACGATGTTTGATCTTGTTCAAGAGAAAGGGCATCCATAGAAGCGTTCGTGCTTTAGTCGCTATGGCTGAGCAAGTGTTGCCGGATAATCAACTTGGAGATAGTCAAGTAATGCTGGCAGCTCAGCCTTCGCCTCAAGAGACTCAGCACTACCCAGAGACTTTGGCAGATGTTGAGGACAAGGGGGAAGAGAAAGGCTTGCAGGTGGCAGTGGCTGCAACTCCAACCCCGCAGAGGGCCAGGTCACCTCCGGATCAGGAGACCAAGAAGCAGAAGCCAGTTGAAACTATGTCTTGGGATGACTTGCAATACATGAGCAATGGCCATCAGTATTGCCAGCACTGCCAAATGCCAGTGGACGTCACTACAAAGACAGCTGTGCGAAAGAAGACTCACAAGCAAGTGTCGTGCAAACAGTGCCACAACACTGTGACACTCTTATATAGACACTATGACATGCAAAAGCTCCAGTTCAAAGAACTTCCAGCGCATGAGGCCTGTCTACTAAGAAACCCAGAGATAGTTTTTTAACGGTCATTACCGTTCAAGGGAATATATTGAAAACTAGAGTGGCATACTGAGAAGTAGAGTTTGTACACCATGGGTTACAGAAATTGTGGGGCAATCACTCTACAAGCAGCTGTCTCTTCCATCAAGCTGAGGTGGCCCCCTTACCATGAACCCATGTAGGAACAGGACCCGGGTAGCAACACTTAGGTTGCACTGGTGAAGGGGGCCATGTAACCTGCCACTTGTGTGAGCTTTTGGTGGAAGGCTATCCGATGTGGAGGTGGATCTTTTTCGTTTTTTTCTAATCTGCAAATATAGATCCAAAGATATATGCAAGTTATTATTGCAAATTGGCTTTGCAAAGTGTTTTTATTGGATGATTTCAGAAACTATTTGCTTAGAAAATGTGTTTGCCTATCTGTTTGAAAGGTCATTTTGCAGGGATGAATTTGAGAGGTTCTTTTTTTGCATTTGAATCCGTGCAAAAAGAGATACTCAAATATATATATTTTTATATATATTTATATGTATGCACTTGCTTTACTTTCTTGTTAAATTTTTTTTGCAACGAAGCAATGGGACATATATTCAAGTATACATTTTTGAACAAATATTCGTATATATAAGTCTACATGTATTTAAGTACATTTATGTATGTGTATATACACACTGAAGTGAAATACATTTGTGAATGGTGCGATAGTTGTATCTAGAAATGTTTGTAAATACGAAAAAAGAGAGAGAAAACTAACGTAGATATATATAAATATGAATACATATACTTTGAATATTTATACATATATGTATGTATGACGTCCCGGAAGCTTCTTCAAGACCTGAAGGCTGGATTTCAAGAGCCCAGAACGGAACGCGGAGATAGACGGACAACAAGCATTCCTTTTTACATCAGGGAAACATCCATTGAAAACAGTGGCAATTGCTTTTGTCACAGGGGCAATGGGTCAAAGAAAGGCCACGATATGAATTGGCGAGTCCTCAGAAATTCAAGATACATAGACAGAGACGCTACCAAGAACTAGACTTTTTGTTGAACAACTTTCTCCACGGTCCGAATGTACTAGTTGGCGAAGTTGGCGATAGGAATTATCAATCCTCCATGGTTTGTTTTGTTGGCACATATTCACCAAAACAAAGGCAACCAGCCCAGCAAAATTCCAACACCCTTTGCATGTCCTGGTCTGAGGTCAGACCGTGGCATGCAAAGTATTTTTGGGAATTTGGTGTAGGCAGCCCCAAAATTCCCAGACCCCTTGCATGTCCTGGTCTGAGGTCAGACCGTGGCATGCAAAGTACTTTTGGGAATTTGGGGCCAGCAACCCAAAATTCCAAAACCCCTTGCATGTCGTGGTCTGAGGTCAGACCGTGGCATGCAACCATGTGTTCCGAAATCCACCTCCAAGATTTATGGATTTCGGATTTTTCCGGAATTTAGGACATGCAGATATCACCGGCCAACTGATANTTCATGGTAAGGGGGCCCACCTCAGGTTGATGGAAGAGACAGCTACTTGTAGAGTGACTACCGCGCAATTTCTGTAACCCATGGTGTGCAAACTCTAGTTCCTACCATTGAGTGTATGGGAAAAAGATGGCTTTGATGTCAAAGCCATTGAGGCCAAGGCTGAAAAGCAAGCCAGTGACCTGTGCCTTGGTTGAAACGTAGCTTTTTTTTTTCGTGGACTTTAGGTGTGATTTGCAAACACAAACCATGAATAACAAGATCAATTTCACTTAGATGTTTTTCTACATGTCAGGTTCGACTGGGTCTACAGGGTCCTGGTGCTATCCATCAATTCTGCCCATATCAAAGAGAAGGTCAGTGAAACCATCATGTCAGCTGCACGCAAAGTGAAGCCTGGCAAACGAAGGTTGGAGTTTGTTTTAGTTTCTTACAGTTTTTGCTCCTATAGACGGTGATTACCGTGTATAATACTGTTTTGGGTCTACGGTTGTCACCGACTATATTGTTTTTGGGTTTACGGTTGTCACCGATTATATTTCAACAAACAACTGAATCCACACAGGAAAGCAGAAAGACGATGAGAAGGATGAAGAACAATCCGAGGAGAACTTGGATGAAAAGGATTGGTGCAGTGTGGACTCATCTGATGATGAGAAGAAGAAGATCATCCACGTCCATGAGACCAAAGGCGGCAAAGGTGGTAACCAAAAGAGGCCAAAGACTTTGACGCTGTCAGAGGAAGAGAAGAAGGCATTGAAAGAACAGAATCAAGGAGTCATAAAGATTGTGAAGAAGGCCTTGAAAGAGTTGGAGCCGTTGAGCAAGGCAGCTTCAAAAACCATGAACTCTGCCAACTCTGATGAACAATTCAAAAAGGAAGTGTGGGCATTGAAGCAGGTGGTCAAGGAGGCCAAGAAAGTCGAGAGGCAACACAAAGACAGCAAACAAACTTCTTTGAGCTTCGACCACAATGAGGAAACAATTGCAGCCCTGAAGGATCAAATCCAGAAGAAACAGAAAGCCATGGAGAATGTGGATGCCATGTTGCAGGGTGGATTTGATGCAGCACACCTGGAGCTCTTGGCTTCAGCAGCGAAGAGGCGCAAGGATGCAGTAGATGTTTCGTGAAAGGCTGAATGAGGAGCCATGGATGTTTAATTCATATCATTAGATAGCTTTTGTCAGAGCTACTTAGTCTAGAGCTTTTCTCAGAGCTTCTTAGCAAGTACAGAGCATTGATGGCATGCAAAGCATTGGTGATCGATCTTGGTGGAGCTTCGAGTGCGAAAAGGGTCTTCTTCTTAGAGATCGGTCTTAACCGAGAAATTTCTGACAAGCGGTGATGACCGTGGAGAAACCAATGTAGTTGCTTCTAATTTCACAGAACAAAAATTTCAACGGTCATGACCGAGTCTTATAAGTATGTCTTGTTTGTACAATGGGGATTTGTTTTGATTTCAAAAAGACTTTTGAAACTCAAGTTTGACGGCGGCACTTTGATTTTCTCGACCCGTGTTACCTACAATGCCGCCTAAACCAGAAGCTCTACCAATTGGCTATACTATCATGTCAGATGGCAGCGTGCTTATGGGAGACAACACGGACCCTAGAACTTGTCCCATGGATCCCTTCACCCTGATGCTGGCTCAGCATATGCATGGTTTTGTGAGACAGAGGATGGAGCAACGCAGGGCTGAAGCAGGCGAGGAATCAATGGAAGAAGAGCCGCTTTCAGATTCCAGTGAAGAAGAACAACAAGGAGAAGACAAGGCTGCAGGTTCCAAAGATCTTGACAAGAAGGAGACAATGGACACCACTGAGGAGAAGGAGACGCAAAAGACTGCTGACAAGAAGAAGGAACAAAAGAAGAGCAAGAACAAGAAGAAGGCAGCTAAGGGCAGGTACCACAAGCGTTGAAGACCTTTGCTACATGCATTGAGAGATTTTGATTTTGGTTGCTAGCTAGACCACTTGCTTGGATATGAGTTCTTGATGGTCGATTGCAACATGCCGTGCCGACGCTTCCAAAAGTTGGAGAGAGAAAAGCCCTTTGTGTGATAGGTTTGGTTGTAGAAAAACTCAATACGGTTTTTACCGGTCACACGGTGTTCACCGTTCACACGGTTTTTACCGTTCACACGGTCACAACCGTATATTGATAGTATTTCATGTGTTTCAACTTGTTTATAGTTAAAGTAGGAGAAGCCTGTGACCATAATGGGCAGAAGTATCACAAACACGGCCATCACCGTATACAACCGTATACATTCGTATACGTATCGTATACGTATCGTATACATACCACATATATGCCGTATACATATCGTATACGTATCGTATACATCGTATACCAATCGTATACCAATCGTATACTGCAGATACATACATGATACATTTCGTATACATCACACATACACCGTATACAACCGTATACAATCGTATACCTTTCGTATACATATCGTATACATCAATGTTTTTTTAGATCATATTGCTGCTAGATTGAAAGTTGCTTCCTTTTGGTGACCCCAAAGATTTGACCCCAGGAAGTCTTGTTTAGATTGGACCCTAGGAAGTCTTCTTTCAGACTTCCTGGGGTCAGTTTTTGTTATGGGGAATGGTCAAAGGGACATACTTCAAATCTATATAGCACATATTATTGCAGTCACACCTATAAGCCAATGTTTTTTCTGTTGAAATGCTGGAGGACTTCAAATGCACCATGGATTCAAACAAAAAACTCAACCTGTTGATGCCTTTTGCACATGGCATACGGTCTTGACCGTTGACTTCAACCATTACATGTGATGCTATTTACTGGACTTTGAGGGTCAAGGACCTGGAGTTTCAGCGTTCAGGGACAACCAGAAAAGCTAATCAATATACTTTGACGGAATGACACACCAAACCAAGTGCAATACATATCAAATGCTGAATCAAAGGAATACTATACAAACAAGATCACACCAAACCAAGAGCAATACATATTTAATGCTGAATCAAAAGGCTATACAAACAAGATCCAAAAACAGTTACGTTGATTCAATGCACGCATGAGACATCAAAAAACATCTACTGATCCTCCACGTATGTAGATGGATCCGATGATTCGTGGCAAAGGTGTGGGAGAACCAATTGCCAAGAAACGCAGAGTCAATCTGCCAGCACCGCTAGTGGCAAAGAAGGATGAGTATGAAGATTATGAGGAGGTGCTGGTGGAAGAAGAAACAGAAGAAGAGTTGGCAAAGGTCAGGGACCTCAAGGCTCAACCGATAGAAGTTAAAGTAGAGGAGGAAGGAAAGAAGGGGCCCACACCAATTTTGAGGATGTGGATGCCATGACTGCGGAGGACTTCAAAAACCTGAGAGATATGTTGGAGTCTCCTACAGAATCACCAAGTCAAGGAGGAGGAGGGACACCAGAACCATTTTCAGATACAGAACAAGCTGATGAAGATCTAGGGATGCGACTTCGGCTTCACTCTCACTTGCAGGCGCTTTCTTTTATTTGCTTGAAGAAAACGAAGTCGACCCAAACGGGCCATCGTTTTAAACTATTGCTTTGGTTCATATACATCAAATCATGTGAAGTTTCATATCGTTCAATGATGTTTTGTTTGAACGGTGGCCACCGTCTCAGAAAATAAACGGTCATGACCGTTCACATCTTGACCCCTTCTTTTTTGTTTCCTCCAGGATCTGAAAGAGATGGAGGAGAAAAAAAGAAGGACGACCAGGTTGATGCCAAGCCGGTCAAGTTGATGCAACCAAAAGCAAAGGTAAGGGCACAACCAGCACAGAAACATATAGAGGTAAAGGTTGAGCAAAAGGAAGAGCATCAAACAACAAATGCATATGCACTGCCAGCAGGACAGGCTTACGTGACACAGGCATACCAGCAACTGGCAGGTGATCAGCTCCAAGCCCAACAACTGGCATACCAGCAGGAAATTGCAAAACAAGCATACCAACAACAAGCGCTGCAACAAGCATACCAACAACAGCAAGCAGCATACGAACAACATGCACGACAACATGCATACAACCAGCAGGTACAGCAACAACAAGCATACCAACAACAGGCACAACAGCAAGCATTATACGAACAACAAGCACAGCAACATGCATACAACCAGCAGGTACAGCAACAACAAGCACAGCAACATGCATACAACCAGCAGGCACAACAGCAAGCATGCCAACAACAATACACTCAGCAACAGGCAGCAGCAGGTGGGCAGAGCTAGATAGATCCAGCAACTGGGCAGGTATACCAACCTGTTGAGGTGAGCACCTACACGCACGCTGTTGAAAAGCATTGCCAGAATGCGGAAGCAGTTTTGCACGACTTGCGGCAGCAGAATGATTTGTTGAGACAGCAACTGCAGCAGCAAGCTGATAGTGGCAGCAGCGGCAGCAGTGAATTCAATGATCCAAGATCCTATGGAGTGGATCAGGTGCCAGATTTCTGGATGCACAGTGACGCAGCGTGGTTTACATTGTCTAAAAGGCAGCGCTGGACCCTGATTCACGGATGTGCAAAGAAACCTTCCCACAAATGGAGGAATTGGTGAAGCCAAAGAATCCTGGAATCAATTGAAGAAAAAAGGGCGTTAGCTTCAATAAGAGAAACGGTCATAACCGTCTTAGCTTCAATAAGAAGAAAAACGGTCATAACCGTCTATAGACTTCAATAGACCTTTGTTCATTGGCACAATCGTCTTAGTTTCAAACAAATTCTTTGATCTGTTAAATATCGTCCTAGTTTAAGAAGAACTGTATGTTATTATGGCATTTGCCTGGTTCAGGTCACAGCAATATGCTTTATATATATGTATATATATATATATATTTAAATATATATATTTATTTTTTCACGATGGTGATCAGTCTGCGAAGAAGTATAAGTACATAAGAAAAGATTCAATACNGACGCCTGACAACCGTAGAAAATCCTACCTGATGTATTTTTGCTACGGGGCATGTGCCCAATTCAGATCTCTTCACTACTGGTGGCCCATTGGCCTGTTGCGACACACAGAGGTTGACAGATTGCAAGGGGGGTTGCCTGAAGTGTTCACAAAAATGCTTCGCAGTCAACTGGATTTCTTTACCGGATTGGTTTTGGATGGTACCATGATACCAGTGTCCAAACTTTTTTTTATTGCAGACGAAGCTGCCTTAAAGATGGCGGGTGGATCAAAAGGAGCCAGTGGACTGCGCCCCTGCCTACATTGTGACGCATTTTCCAAAGACCGCGAAGATATGGCGGCAATGGTTGGTAGTAATCCTATAACTACAGCAGACTTCAGTGTGTTCAATGCTATTGATGGCAATACTGTTTTTGAAATCCTACAGCACTTGCAGCACGTGAAAAACACTGAAAGCCTCACATCCTTTAGAACTGCTCAAACACTATTTGGTTGGACTTTGAACGACCAGTCTTGTTTCTTGGACCCTGGACTATCGCGCTACCTACAGCCTTCTGCATGCCATTACGATGCTATGCATTGTTTTTGGTTAAATGGCCAAGTAAATTGTGAAGTCGGCCTTTTTTGGACGGAAGCAGTTCGACTTGCAGGTGTGCAGCGTGGGCAGCTAGAAGCTTTTCTTGGCTGCCCTTGGAAAAAAACAACCAGCATTGGAGGTGCTTTATCGCCACATAGTCTGAAGTCATTGGTTTCCAACAAATTGTTGAGAGAAGGTCAAGACTACAGGGGAGACGCTGGGCAATGCTTGGACATTTTGCCTCTTCTAGGTTTCTTTGCTGAGCATGTGTTGGCCGGTTGCGCTGAGCTTAGGCCCCATATAAAGTCCTTGTGTGCTTTATGGCAAGTGACAACACATATCTTGACTGCTAAGAACAATTTTGCCGCTGTACGGGGTTTACAGAATTTGCAGAGCAAACACTTGGCTTTATGCTATGGGCCTGACAAGGTCCGCCCAAAGCACCACTTCGCGAGCCATATTGAAAAGCAAACGCCCGATAGCAAAATTCTTTTGGATTGCTTTCCGGGTGAACGGAAAAACGGCATATTCAAATTCAGTTGTGCCCAAAAATCACCAGACTTCAAGGATTTGAAAAAAGTATTCTCTTGAGGTTCTTGGAATGGGACTTAGCAAATATAGCTGTGTTGGAACCACAACTGTCTTGAAACAAGAGTTGGAGCAAGGAAGCAAAGATGGCACCAAAATCGCCAAAGGATTGGTTTGCAGGTGGGGCGAAATCAAAAGTGGCCACATTCTGTTGATGAAGCCTGATGAAGCCCTACAAGTGGTTGGCTGCATCAAAAGGAGCCTTGTTTCAGCTTTCAAACTTATTTTGTACATGTTAAAGACAATCTGTGAATGTTATGTTTGAAGTTTTGGGTTGCTACAATATTTACCGCCAATGTTTTCCATGAACTTGAGTTGCCAAAAATCTCAGGAAAGAAACAGTCACGATTCTTGGGCTTCGCCTTCAAAAGAAAGAAACAAGCAATGATGCGCTTTGGAGCAAGTGGCAAAAAACCACAGAATCTATTTTGTCTCTCGCTGAAATTCCCAATTGTGTGAGGACCTCTTTCTATGAGGATGATGGCGAAGAGATTTTGCTTGTGCGGTGAAAAAGGTCTTAGTTGCAAAACCTGTTGGTGTCATATTTACTGTGGTCTTTACCACTGTGACTTTACAGCGGTCTTTACCGTTTGCGGTCTTTACCGCTCTAAATTGTTGTTAATTATGTTGCCCTCAATTCTTTTCTACATATTTGCAGCGCCAAAAATGCAACAGGAATTTCTGCCAAAGAAGAAATGACAGTAACATATTGGACATCCGCGGTCATTACCGCACTGCGGATTCATTTTCATGACCGGTTTGCACCAATCAATGAAAATATGGAAACGGCTTCCAAGCTCATGAAGAAAACCAGTTCAATGATGAAATGCGGATGAATGTTAAAGCAAATTATAAGACAAGCAAACATATGTATAGAATTTTCTTTTCCACTTCCACCATGAAAGGTAAAACTTTTCCTCTGAAATTTTGATATGTGGAAAATTTGCAAAAATGCATTTTCTCGGCAAAAACTAGAAATTGTCAAAAAAAACAGTTTTTCTTACTTACGAAAGTTACATGCTAACTTTGCTAACTTCTCTAACTAGTACTTCTAACTATATACAAGAAGAAACCTGACACTATAGTAAGCGGTGATAACTGGTTTAAAACCTATGACAAAAGCACGTGAAACTACCCTTTTGGCACACGTGGCAAAAATTACAAAACCATATCAAATATGTCAAATTTGCGTCACTTTGTAACTTTTTCGCAACTTTTTTCTTTAAGGTTTGAAAAGTTAAAACTATACTAGCCGACGAGCTTCATTTGTGTCCAAGTTGCGCGGCGTTTTTGGTTCCACACCGGGCCGGAAGGGCACCTTTGGAACCGTTATACAAGAGAGAGAAGAAAAGAGCCCCAGTAGGTGGACAAAGAACGTGAAACGTGGCGTGCGAGGTGTGGATACATGGATGGGATGTATGCCGTGGATGGACAAAAGCATGCATGGGCTGGCCACAGCTGCGGTGCTGTCAAGGACACAATGCTTTGCTCTTCCCTTACGCCTCCTGTCAGGGAAGGCAGAGGGGTCGGCGGATACGGCGTTGTATTGAAGTTCCCTACTGATTTACAACGGTCTCCATGCCTCGGACTGGACTTTGCTTCGATGCATCCTGCAGACTTGCAATTTCCACATTTTGTTTACATCATCCATGGGCGTGATACTAACTTCTACTGTTTTTGCGACTGGATCTGCATTGAAAAGAAGACGATCTGCTTTCGTTTTGTATCTGCCCTGGAGAATGTCTGTACTTTTCAGTTGTTCCGCATGACATGTGCCTGCTCGCAAGGTGATTCTCTTCATCGTGCTTACGCAGATGACATCAATGCACTTCGAGGCAGAATGTTGGCTCGCGGAAAACTTTTGCAACTTATTATTCGTGACAACGTAACGTAGTGAGCGGACGGACAATTTGAAACATTGTGCTCGCATGACCGTTCCCTGCAGATTTGGTGACACCGGGTCCAAGTGTCATGTCACTGGCAATCTTATCCAAAGAGCTGAGGTTGCCTGCTGATTCTCTTTGCGTATTAAGATGAGTTTGGATTGCAATCAGTTAGGTTACATGTTTGTGGTTTAGTCGTCTATTTATACAATAGAAACCAATCCATGTGAGACTTATAGTCAGACATGAACTTCCTTCAAGCCGGACTCTGCGGTCCGTTTCGCCATGCCGTCTTTCACGATTGCTAGCTGTTTTTTTGTTTCCTTGAAATTGGTCGCTGGGAATCAAACGATTAGGGTACAAGCATCCTGTGCGCTGAGCATTTGATTCTCAGCCACCAGAGTGGCTAACCAGCGTTTGAAACTACAACGGCTCCTGTGCAGAGTGCTGGCCACGACAATTCAAGACAAGCGCAGGAGTCGACAAAGGATCATGGCACGTGCGATACACCCACGTGCAGGTCGAGCCACGTAGCAACATGACCCGTCTTGAACAATGTGACGGGGTGAGCTATAGGGGCTTTGATCAAAGCACCTCTGCCAGATTGCTTCTGCCTACTCGCAGGAAACATCAATCACATCCAGCTGTGTTAAGTGCGAAACACATCACCAGCGTCTCCAGATTGAGCAACAGGCTGTCAGGATGGTCCGTCATAACATCAATCCCATCCAGCTGTGTTAAGTGCGACACACATCACCAGCGTCTCCAGATTGAGCATCCGGATGGTCTGTCATGGTCGTGATCGAACCACTGGCGGAATTTGGGATCTCATCCATACTCTAAAGCGAAAGAAGCATTTCCGGTGAGAGGCCGAGCAATTGAGCATCCACCCCTGACTCAGAGCGACCGACTTTGGTTTCGCGTTTCTTTTTGACCTAAAGCAACCCTGGCAGATAGGGTCGCCAAGAACAGAGGTGAGAGGTGGCACCATGTGCGTCTTCTCATTTTTGCCATGTCCAGAAGCTGTGATTACATGATTTCAATGTTCATCATGACGTCTCTTCCGCGTTTCCTTTGAGGAGCCGTTTGCATTGAGCATTTGAAGTTCATGAAGTGCGAGATTGTGAAGACCTTTCTGGATGCCTATATGCCAATGAGTTGAACACGGTCAAGGGCGGTTCGCTCTCTTTCAACAATGACGCAATCCAAACGGTGTTGAGGGGTGCCCAGCAGTATCACAGGATGTTGCACCGTCAATCCCAAGGGAAACTACAAGTTGATGAGCCTTCGAATGAGAGGGCTGGTTGCGCTGTGATGCGGGAGGGTGACCGGTGACCAATGAGATTTAATTATTCAAATGTTTTTTTCAATAAAATTCGTTCCATTTAATCAAAGGAGGAGCGGGTTGCGTAGGATGTAAGACACCTTGTCTTGAACTGTGTAGGTTTGAGATGTGCTTTTTGAAAACCTGCCAGTAGGACTTTCGGAATTCTGGAACAACAACCTTGGTTTCTGTAAAATTTTGAAGCTCAAACATTCGGATTTTTGAGTTTCAGAAATTCGCACCTGCGAGCTTCAGAAGTTCGAAACTTCGAGTTTCAGAGTTTTGAAACACCGAAAGTGCCACATTGAGGCGTTTGAAGGCTTGAAATCTTGGGGATGATATGCGAGACACCGCATATCCACGTATAGCATTCATCGCTATACTAAGGCCTTCAACGGGGCCAGCAAGAAGGTGTTTTTGGGTGAGTGTCCAGCAGGGGTCAGACATGTGAACACTTGGAACTTCATACAGAGAAGACTAGCATCTGATGACACGCAATCCACTGCCACGAGCTTGAACCACCTTTGCCAACTTTATCCGTCGTTCAGGCGAACCATTTGTTTTCCGAGAGGGTTGGTGTAGCTGAAGGTATAGTAAGATGGGAAAACTTCCTTATTCTTAATTTGTTTTTTCAAATTAATATATCATAAGATTTTGGGATAGTAAGATGGGAAAACTCCCTCGTTGAGTTTTTTGGTGGGGATCTTTTTGGGAAACATATTTCGAATATCGGATTTTGGATTTTTGTTGCTGTCAGGCTTTTTGGTTTGGACGTTTTTCACTGTTTTTGCTGTGAGATTTTTTGGGGGATATTTTTCGGATATGTGGTTTGGTGGTCGGCTGGGGGCGGTTTAAAAAAATGGGATTACCTCACCTTAACTCATTGAGGCAGTGTGAACACCACATTTGATGTCTCGCGGCGATATATTAGAACCGACTTGGGAATAACTTTAAGAGCTTTTGTTGCTTTGCCTAAGATGTTCCTAACGGTGTAGATGTGTTCTCCATTATGAATTTGTGCCTGTTTTTTTGCCGTGTACAGCATGATGGAGGGTAACATATCAAAACATATTTAATGTGTTTGTGTATTCTCAAGAGAATATTGGTTATTCTACCTCGCTTGCATAGTGAAAAAGACGCAGCAGCTAGCCCCCCTACCCCTTGGCTTTGCCTTTTTAACAGACAAGGGGATGCAAAGCGGCCAATTTTTTTACAGATGATTTTCGCGCTTAAAAAAACACAACTGAACAGTTTGCAAAAGAAAATCAAAACTTGGAACGCAACGTGCAAACCAAAAACAGGGCCATTTTTTCCCGGTATTCCGACCCCCTCCAAATCAGTTGCATCAGCCCGTGTGCAATTTTCAGCAAATCCCTCGCGAGAGGATCGGTTTTCAACCGCCAGGTTTGAATTTGCATGGATTGTTTTTCTTGCAGTTGTTTACTTGACCAAGCTCGATTCACGTTTTGCAGATTGCGTTGGTTTTGTGGAATTTGATGTCGTTGTTGTTCTTGGCGCTGTGCACCAGTCATCCGGATTTATCCCAATTGTTATATAATTTTTGTTTTTGTTGTATTTCTTTTGTTTGAATGCGTGCGTTTTCTCACAGTTTCAGCTGGCTTATGTACTCGCTCGATCTGTTTCACCTCGAGGCCGGTCTTTGGCAAAGATGCCCAACATTCTGCATCAATATGTCAATGGCGAGGATGAAATTGCAAACATTCTCCAGGTCAGTCCTCGCGTTTCTGCCATTGATCTTCCATCCATTGAATGCGAACGAAGGATTGGATATAACGATGGTTGCTCCGCTAATTTTACAAACATTTCCGATATGGTTCCTCGCAACAGCCAATCTGCTGGCCAGACATTTGCCATAGAGTGCCCGCTTTGTGCAAAAACCGGATCCGGACCTGTGCTGGTCGGAGTTGGCCGGAAAGATGGTTTAGGACAGATGCTCACCTCAAAGTTGTTGCTTCCAAAATTTGAATGATTGAGATATGTCGCAGCAATAATTCAAATTGTTGAGAGTTCTTTTGGAGATATTTGTGACTCGTTTTAGGGAAATTTGGAGAGTTCTTTGACAGGAATTTGGGAGATCTTTGAGGGAAATTTGAAAGTTGTTTCAGAGACAAAAATCCCAAAAGATTCCGCAAGTTGATTCCACCCCAAAAAGGACTCAGCAAAGTCTGTTTTGGTGGTTTCAGGTTGAGCCCCTGAACTTGTATTATTCGTGTTTGGGTTTTACATGTGATTCAATGAAATACAAGCCCCTGCATGGGGTGAGTAATCAATCTTCGCGGGGCTTAGTGTTCAATCAAAGCATGCAAAAAACAGGAAAAAAAGGTGTTGCAAAAAAGGTATTGTCAATTTATCCATGTATAGATGTCCTCCTGGCTGTTGTCTTGTACATGTATATACTCCTGTATATCTTGGCTCAGTTCAGGGCCCTTGAGTCTACTGTGGCTATCAGCTTGAAAAGTGTCGACCTTGTGTTGCAGAGCTGCCTGTTTGATACTGGTAGCGGAGCAGGTGCGTACCCGGTTAGGGACACCCTGACTCCTTGCGGTAACGCTTGGTGATCCAGGGATAAAGCGGAAGAATCGAAGTAATCATGGAACGCCCTGTGCAGTTCTCGTTGAAATCGCGAGATGTCTCTTGCTGGGCTCCGGTTCGGAGCCGTTGGAACCTCTCGGCTCCAGCAGAGACGTAATCGGGCTCGTACATCTTTGCGGGAGAGTCGTCGGAATACCACGACAGGGAGTTTCGGACCATTGCGGATCCGTATTTACGAGGAGGCTCTGAGCCAAGAAACTGGCCGAGGAGTCCAAGGCAGTACCCGGTAGTTTCAAGGAAAGGGAGGTGGTATGGCAAAGGCAAAGGGTGTGGTGCACAGCTCGAGGAAGAAGAGGCAGAAGATGAAGAGGGTTGCCGATGAGAGGGCAGCCTATTCCATGAAAGAAGAGGACGCAGACCCCAGGGCAGACCGAAGAACCCAGAAGAGGAAGAGATCAATTTAGGCTCTTTGTTGTCCCCCAAGTCAATGAAGGGAGATAAGAAGTCTGACGAAGACACCGCTGACAGATCTTCATTGGTTCATCGTGTTTTGGAGGGCCTTAGATGAGATGCGAGATGCTAGATGCACCCTGAAGATCCTGGGATTGAAAAAAGCCAAGCTTGATCAATATTGCCCCCTGGAAGATTGATATAGTGTTTTTTTTGTTTTTTGTGTGTTTTTTTTTTCAATCTGGGATTGATTTTCTGGATTGATTTTTTCAATACTTTTTGCGAAGAGAGTCTCAGCGGTACAGTGCTGTATAATACTTCTTCATACATGGCATGTATTTGGCTCAAGGCCACTGGCCAGGTTGTGACTTGATCTGAGGTCGCTACCCAGGAGAACAGAGTCCGCATCTCGCTGCAGCGTAGCTGAATCTCGTTGCTAGCACTTGAGACCAAGCCTGATCATTAAGATAAGGCTATAACATACATAACCTTACACCCAGATTAGGGGGTTCTGAGCTGTTCGCAGGTTATCAGCCGTATCTGGTCTCTGACTGATATGTACACTGAGCTTGAAATAGCAATATAGCAATGAGTTCAGATGCATTCTCGTTCGACGCAGCTGCACCAGCTGAAGCAGCCGATGCCAGTAATATGGAGAGTAACGAGAGCAGTGTAATGCACAGTAGTCCAGATGGTTCGTACTCCAATGTTACGAGCGCGCAGCGTCGCAGAGGACTAGTAGGAGAAAATCCACTATCAAAGTACATGAGAAATCCCGAAGCTCTGGGGGCTCCCCGGGCGAAAGGAGAGTATCACCTACTGCCGACGAAGATCTGGAAAGAATGATTTCTGAAATGCAGACTCGAGATGAACGATTAGAGGCACGAGTACTGAAACTAGAAGATGAAAGGAGTGCCGAATTATCCATGTTCGGAAGCCAGATGCAAAGCATAAGGGATGAACGCGCCGAATTTGATCGTCAGTACAATCACGTTTTGGATTGTTGGAGACTTGCCGAAGAAAAGTCAAGAGTCTACGAGATGGAATTACGAACTGAAGTAGGAATGTTCCATGAAGTAAGACAATACCTGGGTGAGATGCAACAACATCTATAGGCAATGTCGTCCAAGAGGATTACGGTGCAGGATTGAGAATACAAGAGCTTGAAGCAACTGTTAACAACTTGAGATCACAATATCAGATGAATACCGTTGCTATCAGCCAAGACACTCAAGAAGAGTTCTCGGAGATGAGAAACAGGGCGGACAGGATCATTGTTGAAGCAAACGAAGCGAAGGCTGCCAAGGACGTACAACAGTTTCATGAAAGAGAATTGATTACTGATGAGGCTATGAAACTGAAACAAAGGAACGATGTCCTAATGTCGGAATTGAGTGAAGCACAGGATGAAGCAATATTACAGACATTTCAATACGCCTACGGAGAACAGAGGAGTGCAGACCTTGCAAGATCAGGACTAGCTGATGAAGAAGTAGCAGAGGTGAGCTATCAGTCACTGAATCTGCGCTCAACCTAGAGAAACACAAGGCAAATAGATTACATGATGAAATGGATGATCACCGCCGAAGGTACGAACAGAGATTGTTGTTGGTTATGTCTAATCCGAATGTCCTCAATCAAGGTGTTAATTCTGTGGATGTTGCATCTAAAGTGGAAATCCAACGTTTGAAACAAGAATTAGTCGAGGCTCAGAACGCCCTTGTCGTCCTGTATCATCCCCAGAACGTTAGTGGGAGTGGGGAAGAGCGCTTAGAAGCCAGATTGGAGGCGTTACAACGCGTACATGAAGAAATGAAAGAAAGGGCGACCTTCAAGTACTGGAACAAGAAGGTTGAGGAAATAGCACATGACTCTAATGATGCTGTTGACCGGATGCTAGAGGAACGTAGAGTAGCATATGAGGAGCGAAGGATGTATGAAGATGAAGAACGACATGCTCGGAAACTGTGTGAGGATAATGACAGACTGAGACGTGAAAGAAATGAATGGAGAGATTATTACGATGAGCTGTTCGCTGAATGGGGTGAAGAGGAAAACACTGAAGAGGAACATGAAGCAAGATCGACCATCAGCGAAACGGCAGCGTCCGCAGTCGGTCTCAGTTCATCCAAGATATCGAGGAAAGAAGCTGATAAGATCACCGTTCCTAATTGGCCTTAAAAAATTACATGAACTGGAATTCTGGAAGTCACAGGTGACGTCAAACATCGTAGCTGCATCTGGAGATTTGGATCATGAGGCCTGGATTGCTTGGATCGCACCAACATTCAAGATGTCTCCGGACATTGATGGAATCTTAGCCAATTCAGGTGACACTAGGTTCCACTCTATCGATGTAAAACTTGCTAGCGCGTTGATGGCCATGATGCAAAATGGAGGTGACCAAGCTAGGGAAGTGCTGAATGAAGCTAGATTGAAGATGGCTAAGGGGTGTAGGGGAAGTACTCCCACACTTATGAAAGGTAGACAGTTGTTAGCCATGATCATTGACAGCTTCAGGAGTGCATCCCACACAGACTTGGTATACACCATCAAGCATTTGTATGATCTTCCTTTCCCAGGTGACAACGAACTTGTTTTGTTCAAATCACAATGAAATGAGGTTCTCGAGTCCATGAGACCAGCCGACATTCCGAATAATATAGCTCTACGTGTTCTTTTGTATGACAAGGTAAAGGGATCAAAGCTGATGGCATTTTCATTTCACTACTATGAAGAGAAAGTAGATGACCATCACGAGAAGACCTACGATTACTTGATCAATATGATTAGTAAACACATCAAGCTGAAACGAGAAGAAAAGAACCGTGAAATGAAGAATCAAAGCTTGAAACACCTAGCATCAAGGTACAAGGCATTGCCTGCAACTACTGATGGTGACGCCGCAAAGGCAAAGGCCCTTGGTGTGCCCAAGGGGAAAGCACCTGCTGCAGATCCGCCGAAAGGTGACCCAGCGGCGCCTGCGCTAGCCGATCCCAAGAACAAGTTGCATGATAAAGGCAAAGGCAAGGGCAAAGGTAAAGGCAAGGGAAAAGGAAAAGGAAAAGGTCGAGATAGGACCAGATCACCTTGTAGATTCTACTTTGGGACTGGCACTACATGCACGAAAGGAAGAGACTGCGAATACAGTCATTCGAAAGATTCCCCAAGAGCGAATAGTCCCACAGGGGATAGGAAGAGTGTGTGTTATAAGTTCATGCAGGGAAAGTGCACAAAAGGAAAGGATTGTATTTATCTACATGACAAGAAAGCCCTTGCAGTTGTGAAAGCATCTATCAAAGCAGCGTCGTCCAAAGCCTCGGGATCACCAACACAGACGCCACGAGGTGGTGACCCCAAGGCTGCTCCGTCCGTGAAGGCGAAAGCGAAAGCCTTTGCTGTGGCATTGGCTATTCACAGTGATGACGATTCCGACAATGAATCCTTCTGTTCCGATGTATCAACTGTGTCAGAAGTTTCTAAGGGATGTCTAAAAGGACACGACAAAAGCAAGAAAATTACCAAAGATAGAAAACTGAAGTTCGACAACAGACGTGACATTGTCAAGTTCCGTGTTCCTGCTGATGGTCAGTTACACAAAACAGCCCTAAGAAACGAATTGGCAACAAGGTATCGGAAAGGGACTTGAAGGACAAGGACAGAATTGATCAGATCAAGTATGAGGAGTTACGTTCTATGGTGAAAGGGCTCGCCCTGGAGAGATCGATATCTGACCCCAAGAAAGGGCATGCTAGAGCCACAATCAACGGGACATGGAAATTGGATATTACTGTTAATAGGAATGCGAACGCATCCAACTTGTTCATTGAGAAGTTCTATCGTGAAGAGGATGAAGATAATGAGGGAAACACAGATCTTCCGACTGCATACTCTACCATCAAGGTAAGTAAGAAAGTCAAGTTCATCATGGACACTGGGTGCGGGTATGATTTGATATCTCAAAGGAAGGCAAGAGAACTAGACCTGCACACATACGAAGGTGAAGACAAAATGGTGTTCATGACTGCCAATGGCATTACCGAGACAAGGGAGGTAGCCAAGTTCAGTGTAGACAGCTTCTCCGAAGAAACCAAACCATTTGTTTTGGAGCAGACACCTGCTGTTTTCTCGGTAGGTATGAGATGTATGAAGCTGGGTTATACGTTTGTTTGGCCACCCAAAGATCAGCCGTTTATGATTAATCCCGCTGGGGAAAAGATCGAGTTACACTCTATAAAGATGATATCCCATATCTCATCCCCGGAGAAGGATCTCTACCTCACAACGATCAGCTTGCCACCAACATCTATAATCTCCCCAACAGTAAGGTAGTCATCCCTAAGGTGATGCGGACGGAGTCGAGGTAGTGGATGAGGCAGAAGAAGGTGATGGTGTGATTGAAGTTGACGTGCATGAAGGTGAGCAAAGAATGGCGAAGCCTGGTGCGCTCAAGGCAGAAGCGAAGACGATATCACATCTCCTCACGCACAAATTACCGAAATCCCTATTGCCAATCATGCGTTCGTGCCAAGATGAAGCATTTCAGGGCTCAAAGAGGAGCATTCAAAAAGAGTGTTGAAGAAATGGGGTGATCTCATCACCTTTGATTTTGCTGACCTAGAATGGGCTAATTACATGGGTATACCTGAAGACAGCGAGTTGTTGGTCATACGTGACAGGTTCACTGGTGTCATCCAAGCATTTCCTATGAAAGGGAAAGCATCAGAGGAGATTGGGCTAAGCAGCGTTTCATTGGAAACCGGAAGGTGACCCTCGCATTCTTTGACCAAGCGCCAGAATTCGTGAAAGCATGGAGGGAATTGAAGATTCCTTTGGATACCTCAGTGCCCGGAAGGAAGGTTACCAACTCGCTTGCCGAGAGGAACATTCAATTCCTCGTGGGTGCTACTACCACATGTCTATTGGAAGCAGGTTTACCTGCGTGTTACTGGACCTTTGCAGTCACATGTGTATCACACCTCCTAAATATCGAAGAATTGGATGAGGGTTCAGCATGGATGAAAATGCACAAGGAGAAATTTAAGGGGCCCAAGATAGCTTTCGGAGCGAAAGTGATATTCAAACCTAGCGATGCTCACTGAATCGAAGAGTATAAGCGTACCAGGGGGGTATGAATCAGGGGGGTGGGCTGATTTTGATGAAAAATATGGCTTGAAGGCATATGTATTGAAAGTAATTGTAAGCCCTTTGTTAATGATATTCAAAGTTCATAACTGAACGCCATGAAAGATGGCAAAAGTCAAGTCAAGTCAAGGCAAAAGTCAAGTCAAGTCAAGTCAAGTCAAGCCAAGAACATTTGCAACACACAACTTGTCAATTGTTCCCGTATTTGGCACGTGAGTGACCTGACACAGGTTCGTGTCTTTTTCATGTCCAATCGGAATTGACTAGGGTTTGCAATTGTGTTGCAAATCTGAAGAGATATAAAACAATATAAAACATTCAATCCAAATAAAATTTGGAAGGCCCCAGGGCATACTAACAAGTAATTGCCGGACCTCAGGTGCAATAACCTTTGGACAAACACCGACCTTAAGTCATCCCTCTCAACTAATTGTAACACAAAACTCAAATTTGTTCTTGAAAGTTCAACAAACACATTGCAAGACCATGACATGACACCATTGACAATGACATGACCATGACATCACTGAACTATATGAATTAAACATGTACGAAACTTAAACTGCAATGGCATCATCAGTAAAATGCCCTTCAGCTCGGCTTTGGCGGGATGTCCATCTCCACCTGCACCAGGCCAGGGTCAAGTCAAGTCAAGTTCCAGGCCAAGTCAAGTCAAGTCAGTTTAGTCAAATCACATCAGACTGCGAATTGGGAAAAATCCAGTAGTCAGTCAGGGTTTGTTCTCCGTATGCACATTCAAAACCGAACCCTTCAAACAATCTCTATGTGAGGAATGTTGACAAAGTAATGTCATGTCAAGTAACAATTGCTACTTTTTCCAATGTTACTTACATCCCTGCTTGCTCCACATTTTTCAAATGTCCCTGGGAATAAATCACATAAAGAGCCTTGACTACTTGTGAGCTAGGCAAAACTTGGATGATTCAAGTGATCTTGACATGGTCATTCCGGGGCTGCCGTTTGAGAAAAGTGAGACTGGTGCTCATGACCCAGATCAGTCACAAATGACCCTTCATTCCAGGCATAGATGTAGCGTCTCCTTGACTCCATGACAGCTCATGACCACACCATGACACTACGGCCTCCAAATATCTGCAACAGCTTGGGCAAAATCTAGAGGGTAAGCTCCTGACTGTTCCAAAGCGTCTGGGATGCCTGTATATTGACCTGACTCAGAGCGGGTCAACAACTCTCGAGCAGCCAACATCATAGGCCTTTCCCTGACCAAGGCCTGATATTTGACATGATTGTGAAATACCTGAATTGGCTTGACACTGGGCCCACCAAAAGCACCCAGGTATGTGACTGAGCGGGTCATACCAATGAAGCTGAGCACGTTCTTCATTGTCGGGCACAAAGGCATCACTGATGTTACAGGTTGCTCCAGCAACACTTCGACCTTGAGGAGGTGTGCCACCAGCATCAAGAGAGCAGATAAAATCATCATCAAGTTTCCTGCCCTGACAAAATCCTTGTCCTCATCCCCAAGCCAATCATTGTCTAGGCCACGACAGCTCACTGAAACACAAATCTGCACAAAGGATGAGCATTGAATCCCAAACCAAGCAAGGGCATTGCATGCCAATGAACAAACCACATCCATGTAAAGCCTGAAACCTTGACTTGTCAACACATCATGGTCCCTCTCTCGAAACAACCAATCCAAGGCCACACCATGACGGCTTTTCTTCAAGCAGGCCCTTGACACTGCAGCGGTTCCAGCAAAAAATTCTGCCCAATCCAAACATCCCCCCTGGCCATGGTTCTCACGATTGAAGAGCCCTCGCTCCACCAGAAGTGTGATCATGTCTACCAGAGACTTCCCCTTTGTCTTGAACATAGGATAGCACAACTCAAGGGTTGATTTCCAAAAAGGAGCTGCACAGCCATTGTTCCCCGCATCATAGTTGAGAAATGAAGCCACCAAAGTGCGAACTTCAGTCAAATAACTTTGATTTGAGAACCTGCAGTCAGGGTTGCTTGAATGATTAATGACATGAATGGATCAGTACACATCACTGGCATGCCAGAAAAAGGGGCATGACTGACACACGTAACCATTAAAACATATATGGTTGAAAAAAATTGGATCCCAAACCTTCCAAATCTTGCAAGATGGAGGAAATCCACAATTGTGCGTGATTTGATCGCTTCAAACACTTCTTTCTCTTCCTCGGTGAGTTGGAGTGCATGACCAGATTCTTCACTTTCATAGGCAGTTTGGATAGGAGCTGAAAAGGGCAAGGGATTAGCAGAGCTCACACTGTATGGACCTGACCTTGATTGACTACGGCTGGTGTCTGACTGTCCAGAAGATGGACGGGAACAAAATGGGCCCATTGTTGATAATAGCACCATCAACGGAACAGTGGATGAGGCCTCCATTGCAATGAACTAAGCTTCGACTTCAGCAAAACTGCCAAGACCGGAAGTGAGCATTTCCTTTCAAAGACAAACATCTTCCTCCTTTGCTGTTGTTATGTGTTTGCATTCAGAGCAACTATGTTTTTGGGGTTGGGGGGATTCTTCTTTTGTTAGTTTGGCCTGAAACTCAAAAACAAAAATGTTGATTTTTTTCACATGTATTTCACAAGAGCTGGACAAGCTTACAGTCACTGAAGCCTGAAAAAGAGACCACATGATTTTCACTGACATGGCATCTTGACATGATGCCACATGGTCGTGACTTAACGACATGACCTAAGACATACTTGATTGTCGACCACTGAAAGTCGGCTTTTCCAAACCAGAACCTGGAGGTACATTGTAACATCAAATTGCAGCAGTTTGTTTTATTGTCATGGGGTTACTTCACTGCATTATGCAGCCAACAAGCTGACACTCCTTTTTTCTCTTGACTGGACTTGACTCATTTGCTCTTTGCTCCACCATACTGCTGGCGAGCTGGCAGTGACAAAATGATTTCAGCCATGTCGGACATGACATGAGCTGGAACTACCCCTGGGACTTGAAGAACTGTGCCAGGCACATCCATCCCATGCTGCAAAAATTTACCCCACAAGAAATCATGAACTTCAGCAAGGGCTTCTTGCCAAGTGCGGCATCCCCCAAAAGCCCTTGAACAAGTTTCCTTCTTAGTCTTGTCTACCCCAAAATGACTCACGAAACGGTGGGCACAGTGGTCCAAAAACAGTTTGGCATAAGGTGGGCATGCTCGAAGAAGAACCTCTGGAGATGTGTGCCTAGCCAATCATCAAATGGGGCAAAAAACACAAATGCAATTTTTCAATATTACCAAGCAGCCAAAAAACACATTGACAACCCCAACATAAAAAAAGATTTGGTTTCATGAAAGAACCTGAATAATTAGGACACCAAGGTGCAGCTTGACACAGCCAGATGGCTGGAATTTTGTTCTTTTAGGCTGAGGCTCTTCAACATTTTCTTCACCCTGAACCTGACTGTCAACCGGGACCTGACTTGAAGCTGCTGGCGCTGGATCTTCAGAAGAAGATGATGAAGAGGAGGTACTTGAAGAGCTTGACTTGGGTCTTGAACCATTGGCTGCTGATGCTGATGATGATGGCCGATTTGGTGGTGATGGTGCTCCCCCTGGCCCTTGTGGGTCTGGTCGCTCTTCTTCAGCCATCACTGCCATTGACCCCCCTGCAGAAACTTCTGAACGTTCAACAGCAGTTGTATCAGGATCAGGGGGGGCAAGCTCTTTTCGCTCCTCTTCTTGATTGTCATGATTGCCATCCTGCCTCTTCATCTTCTTGACAAGCTCAGAGACGGTCTTCAACTTGAGCCGCCTCTTTGTACCACAAGTCGGTAAGGCCGCCGCAGCTTTAGCCTTGGGTTTGGCCTTGGCTTTAGCCCTTGACTTGGCTGAAGCCTTTGCTTTGGCTTTGGCTTGCCGCTTTGCCTTTGCAGCTGCCTGACAAAAACTAAGGTTGTTTTTTGGAAGAAAAAACCTTTAACACCACCAATCACCCAGTGTTGTTGATCTTATGTGTGACTCCACAGCACCCCTAAGATTAAAAAAAGACATTAAACATTTGTCAGAGGCTCTTTGTCTTCTTGAGCTTGTTTGAGAACCGATGTCCACCAGTCTTGTTTCTGCTTGGTCCGCTGGGAGTCAATCTGCTTCTTGACCATCTTGAACTCTTCCTGCTCATTCTTGTCAAGTTCACTAAAGATGCATTCCAAGAAATCTGCATCTTCTTGACTTTGACCATGGCCACCCTTGGACCCATCGTTCTGAAGAACTGAGTTGACATAGGACTCATCCCCAAAAAGACTTGCAAGCGTTGCCAGCAGTGCAGAACGACTCTTCTTCAGGTCAACATGGAAGAAGGCAGCAAGGTTGTTCAGGTCAGCAAAGACGAGCTCTGAAGATCTTCGAAGGACTGCCTTGACCAAGGGCTCCTTGACTTGACTCCGTTGAAAGCAAACGCCCACCTGATCACACCACAGAGGAATCAATGGCAATGCTTCCCACTGATCAAGATCATGCAGGAAAACAAGCTCAGCTTCACCATCATGATCAAGTTGATAGCGAGTGGTTCTATTGACCATCACCGTTTTCAAGGGCCAAACCAATGTTGCCCACTTGTGATTCCCCAAGATCATTTTTGGCGAGGGATCCTCCTCATTTTGAAGGTCTGCAGCTACAGGCAAAAGTGCAATTCCCGGAAGGCCAATGNCTGTCGACATACTTCTGAAAAATGCGACTGTCCTTGGCTTGATTTAAATTCTGGAAGAAAGGATCACAGCAAAGTGGCCCCGAACAAGTAAAAAACAAAAAGTAAAACAACTCATAATTAACATGCTCCTGAAGTAAGTAAATAAGTAATAAGTAAGAATGAGGCTCCGCACTACATGAGGCCATGAACGAAGAAAGGATGGACCGCTTTTCATCAAAGAAACTTCCTTGACCAAACGGCTTGTAGTTGACTCCAAAGATGTAGCTGCTTTTCATTTGGCTCTGAGTCAATCTTGCATTTTTGGAGTTGGTCAGATCCCTGGCTAAGCGATGGTACTTGTCAAACTGGGCATGGATCATAAAGCCTTGATCATAGAGGCAAGCAATTGCTGAAGTGTTGGTGGGCCCCTGGTCCATCATGAGTGAAAGTACTGGGATTTCTGAGGCAAGTGTCAGGTCTTGCTGACGCCAGTTGTCTTCATCATGATGCTTGACCATGACCCTTCCATCCTGTAATCTTCTTCTTTGGGAACCTGACCGCAGGGGTTCTTGAATCATCTCCGGAAAGGCTTTGAAGTCTGCAATTGACAGTGTCCCTGATGACAGGTGCCAAAGTTGATGGCTGATGCCAGAAATGCACTTGTATGACTTGGGCCGTTG